>JANHFX010010728.1:0-30337 GCA_027560015.1 Chloroceryle amazona | reverse complement strand
CACCACCACCTCCTTTGCCTAGGTTGGGGGTGCCACCTCCAGTCCCACCACCTTTGCCTGGAGAAGTGCCACCCCTTCCAGTGCCAGCCCAAAGTAGCACCTATCCAGCAATCCCACAGGGCTGTGGGTTTCTTCCTCCTCCATTACCATCTGGTTTATTTGCAATGGGAATGAATCAGGAGAAAGGCAGCAGGAAACATGTGATAGAGCCTTCTCGGCCAATGAAGCCTCTTTACTGGACAAGGATTCAGCTCCACAGTAAAAGGTAAGTCATGGAGTTGTGACCTGAGTGGTGTTTTCACTTTATGACTATCCTGATAGTATCACATGTTATGAGCTAAAGTCTTTTATTTACTGCTAGGCAGGTCTTTGAAAGAACCTCAGTGCAAACAGGATTTTATTTGTACTTGGATATGTAAATGTAGGGCCTGTTTTCTTCAAAGCCAACAAGCTCTGAGTAATGCTATTTGCATGTGAAGGCTCTTTGAGGGTATTGTTTTCAGCAGTCCTTTGTGGTTACAAAGCACGTATTGATCAGATACCTGGGGGTGACTGTGTGCCACTAAGAATTCTGTAAGATGGCTTGCAAGGTGTTGTATTTGTACTTCACCTCAACTTTCAAGATAGCTTTGGTCTCTCTGGAGCAGCTTGCAAGTTTTGGTAGTGTCTCCCCTCTAGATGAATGTATGCTGAGAACATTTTATCCTCCTTTTTCCTTTCCCCAGTGACATAATTTTTGTTTTTTTTCACCTTATACACTCACAATTTATTTGCATGTCAGCATAAAACTATTCTGGTAGCTCTTACTTTGATAAGACTTTCATACACTTTGTTTTGGTTGTTGATGTTTTTTGCTTGTTTGTAAAATATCATTCTTTGTCATGAAGTTTCCTTATTAATCTTTATGTCTCTAAGCACTGATTGTAAAACCCTTCTGCTGTTATTTAATGACGAATTTCTTCTTTCTTTTCAAGTTCTTGTCACTGTCAAACAAATGGTTTGCAAATAACTCTATTTCCGCTTCTCTTTGTGTTCATGTCTGTATGTTTTGTAGCCTATATACAGCCTATTTATATTCCAATGTATGTAAAGGGGGTGGATATAAACGAGCCTGACCTTTATTGTGTGTGAACAAAGAAATATTGTGGAGAATGGACAGCATATCTTACCAAAATGCTGCTAGTAGAAATTAGGCAACAACTTTTCAATTGCTGCTATTTTATTTTCTTCATTCCTCCATTTATGACCTTATCTAGTTTGACATTGCCCTACATAGGTCTTTTGCTTAACTTTAGAGATTCTAGTGCTTCACTTGTGTGGGAAAAAATTGAAGAGCCTTCCATAGATTATCATGAGTTTGAAGAACTGTTTTCTAAAACAGCTGTTAAAGAGAGGAAGAAACCCATTTCGGACACCATTACAAAAACAAAGACTAAACAAGTGAGTACTCATTTAATTTCCAGTCTTTTCTAGGCCGTTTTTTACATAAAGACAGATTTTTGCATGCAGCTAAGAACAATTTTGTCTGATTTGAAATTGTTACTGTATATACACTATATAGATACATAAAAAACGTAGGATGGGTTTCAAAGTTCTATGTGTTAAGGAATAAAAGTTTTGGGTTTTATAAATTACTCTTAAGCTAGATATTTTCTTAAAAATTTATTTACTTTAACCACTTTAAAATTAACAAAATAGAGCTGAAATAATTAGCTGCTTATATGATGCTTTTGACTGCACATATGGAAGGAGTAGTATCTAAATTATTCTGCTTAGTTTTATAAATGAAATAGTCACATATGAATTATCGTGACTTCATAGAAAAAATGTGTAAAAATCTAAGCCTTAATCTTATACCAATCATAACAGTTCTAAGTTTGTGTTGTGTTCATATATATGTGTGTATATATGTATATATAAATATATATAGTGAATATGAAGTTTATGCGTTCAATAAATTACAAGCACACTTGGGAAAAATCCCACAATAATCAAACTGGTTTCTTGAAAAGCACTGAGGTACAATAAAATTAAAATAGGAAGCTTATCTTAAATGCAGTAGTTTAAAACCATGGGAAAGAGAATTGAATCTGAATGTTTATGTGAATAGAGAGCTGTAATCTTCTTGGTGTCTGTGTGAAAATTCAATTGTGGTGATAAGTAATTTGCAGTTAATCTTTCAGGTTATAGAGGAGAATGTTCTTACGTAGAATCCTGTTCTGTCTTCACATTCCTGTACTTAATTCAAGATTAGTCATCATCTTCTAACATACAGGTTAACACTATAAAAGATTTTTTGTTTTCCATATTGGACATACTGTAGGAGTCTTCAAAAATCTCCATGCAGCAGATCTTATATTTGAATATTACCTCTCCACCCAGTAGTTTAGGAGATCTTACCCTTACAAACACACTGGTCAGCAGTATAAATGTGCAGGCAGGCAACCAGCTGTAGGCAACAAATGGTAGTGAAGTTGGGGTGATTATCCCAAGGTGTTGGATAAAACATTTTCCTGGAGGGATGGGAAGGATTGTGCAACCACACTCGTGTGTTTGTTCACCACATATCTTTGTGCTGTACCAGCTGGGATAGGAGGAAAGGTAACAGTGCTGCTACTACCTTGAAGTCCTGCAATAAATCTGTAAAGAGCAAAAGCTTTGCTCTTCTTCTCTCCTTCTAGAAAAAAAAAACAAACAACTTTTAATGGTTATTCTTAACTGAATTAATATGATAGCTCTCTAAGTAAAAACAGGAGTGATGCTTATGCCTATCAACTGTTAGTCCATTCGCATTTCATGAGGTTTGGTGATGCAAACTTCTAAACAGAGTAGACATGCCAACTGTAATGTAAACAGTGGTTTCAGACATCAATTATGAATAAACATTAGATGCGGATTTTAATACTAAGAGTATTTATTTTTCCTGCAATGCCAGAAATTAAGATACATTATCAATAAATGCATACAGTGTACATAAAACTAAATGAAAATGACTGATTGTTCTTAATTTCTTTGAAAAGAACTGTTGTTCATGATAGGAATTTCCACTTGGAAGTTTAAGGCAATCTACATAGGTGCTGTCATCTAGAACAAACATTCCTGTGAGCCACCTAAATTTGTAGTATTGACATGAGACAACAGAAGTAGAACAGCTTTACAGATATATTCTGCGTACACCCTCTCAGCAGCTTGGAATGCAGGCCTTCATTTTGGAATTTTGCTTCATTTATACTGCAGTAAACACTTGGATAATGAAGTCCATCAGTAGTTAGCAGAAGAAACAGTAATCTGGGGAAAGCATGGCTGTAATTCCACAACTATGTTTTTACAGGAAGCACCAAGTGCTGTTTAAGTGATTATTGACTTACATGGTTTCTCTGATAGTTACAGGTGTTGTAAAGATCTTACAAACAGTGTTTCTGTAGTGTTCTTTACAGGGACATGTTATGCAGAGCAGGTATGTTCTGTCACCTGTTTAGTTATGGAGGAGCATTGTACAGGACAGAACCAGGACCCACAAAAGTTACTCTGCTGCTGTGCAGAAATGCTCTAGTCTGGCAATTGGTTTTCCACCTTGCACTGATGTACGGGTGTTCTGAGTGGATGTATTGCTTAGATGGGTTGGATATAAAGTATTAGCTACATTGGAAATAGTAGTCAAGAAAAAATGCCCAAATAACTTTCAAATGCATAAAATATTTTTATGCTTAGATGGGTTGGATATAAAGTATTAGCTACATTGGAAATAGTAGTCAAGGAAAAATGCCCAAATAACTTTCAAATGCATAAAATATTTTATTTTAACATCTGATTTTAATAAAACAATGTTTTTATCGTAACCTGAAATAAAAATGTATTTACAGAGGAGGTCACACAGCAGGGTGGAGGAAAATTGTAGCTGATCTGAAGAAAGATTTGATAGTTTTGGGATGCTGTAGTGGGTGAAACATTAATTATTTTGGAGTATGCTGCTGTTTTGCACACCAAGCTATTTATGCATATGCCATAGCGTATATGCATATGTTTGCTTGTGTATGTACATATACACACGATATAATTATTTCTAAATGCTTATCTCTTTTTAAGTGGTAAATATATCTATTTTGTTGTGGGTTGTTTTGGGATTTTTGGAGTTAATGACTGAGTTAATTTCACCCTACCCAAGTACTGGGTCTAATTGTTTTTTCCTTGGCATGATTATCTGCAAATACCTTAATACAGTATAAATCAATAATACTTAAAAAAATAAATCAATATTACATCTAGTACTAACTGAAGGCCAAATTAAAATAAAATTCAGAACTATAAAGAGAAAAAATGAAGCTTTAATATTTGTGAATGTAGCTGAGTTTATTCTTACTTGCTCTCATTTGGTGCTATGGTAGAACCTGTGTTTTATTTTGCTGTGTTAATACATATATGTCAAATTCTCAGCTGCTGTAAATGTGTGCAGGCTCACTCAATGAGAATGCCTACTAAATCTTCAAAGAAAGTATTTTATGGGCTATATTATAGCTGGGGCTGCTATTGCTACCTATTAAAGTGTCTGGCTTTCATTATAAATCCCTGTTGCCAATATTTAGCTCTTTAGGTGGCAAATTTTGTTGAATTGTTTTGTGTCGTCCCCCCCCCCCCCTTCCCCAATTGTGTGTGTCCTTTATTTTCCCACTGTTAAGAAAGGAAACAAAGTCTGGTTTTGGCTATGTCCACATAGTTTCATAGTCTTGAAATATGGAAAATGTTATTAGATATGTCTTGTTAGTGATGTAAAGGGTTTCTTAAATTTTGCCACACTACAGGCTATATCTCAGTTCCTGTTTATCAGGAGAGACTTATATATTATATATATATAGTATGATTCTGAAGATTTTTTTTTCATCACCTTGTACTGGCAGGTTGGAAAACAGGGGTCAGGAGGGGAGAGGCAAAGGAAGATTAAGATGAATAACTAGGGAGGAAGAACTGAGAAGATCTGACAGGTGGCAATATAAAGCATAATAGATCTGATTCTGTGTCCCTTCTTATTCTGTCTAAAGTAATTTCTCTCAAAAACTTGTGAGCCTGGGGTATTTTGACCTGGATGTTTCTTTCAGAAAATATCTGATCTCATTAAACCTGTGGTGTTTCACCCAAACAAAGGGTGAAAGCTCACTCTTGGAGTGTCTTGTCTACTTAGGAAATGAAAATGTTGCCAGAGTATGAAATGCTTTTATCGGTTGTTGCAGCACTTAAAACCATTAATTAGGGAAACAGGAAGAAAAAGGATATTCTTATGATTAAGACCACATACTCAAGAATGATAGCAAATGCAGTATTATAAAAATGTACTTACATGGTGAACATTGGCCAGTGTGTACTGAATGGGTTCAGCAGAAAAATGGTACATAATCAGGAAATCTTGTTATCACTGTCAGTGTAAGAATTATACAGAAGGGGGTGAGCTGACTTGCAGAGATTACTTTCTTAACTTTTGAACAGTCATAATAGAGGCCTTACTGATAGTTGTCTAACTGTATTTATGGAAAATAATATACATGTAACTGCAATTAACTTTTCAAGAGCAGACCATGTGTTTATAATCTATCATGTAAAAGAAATAAAAATGTTAAAGATACTCTCATATGGGAAGTCTACTACTAATCTATTGTCATTAAGATTTTAATCTCCTCCTTCCACCTCAGAAAATACATGTTACTGAAGTTTCATTCTGTTTCAAAAGCCTTAGATGCAAACAAGATGTATCAATAAAACTGTTTAGCTAATGATTTCAGTATTTTTAAGAGGAACATAAAGAGGCTGAAGTAATGGAATACCTCTAGAAATAAAATGCCACATAAAATTAGTATAAATTATTAAATGAGGTAAATGCCATATTGACCTAACAGATAAAAGTTTAATAATGTTTATTCATTAACAAAGAATGACATAAAGTGGAAAATAATTTTCTGAAAGAAGAGTTTATATCCTCTGCAAACAGTGGAGTCACTATCTTCAGGAGCTTTCCGTATCCACACTTACTCATCTATTACCTCTGTCAGCAGCACAACCATTTGCTGCAATTTTGTGTACTCTTCAGAGATACAGTTGGGGTTCTACTGCCCTGACAGACAGACATTTTAGAAGACTTAACAGGTGCATTGTATTTCTGCAAGCAAATAATTAACAATGTAATTAATTACATTATTTATTAAGTTAAATAATATCTCACTTATTTGGTTTGTAAGAACAATTTCTTTTGTGAGATGATGTAAGAATATAATCTCTGTTTTTTATCTCTCATTCTCTTCTTTATATGGCTTATTGCATGTTTTGTTATTATGTTTTATAACTATCTACAGGCTTCTCTTTGCTGCTATTTTACCCCACTCCATGTATATATCAAGCCTGTTCAGGCTTTCCAGGTTGATGTCCTATATTAACCACATATATTTATCATTCTTATTTCCTTCCTGCTTATTTTTCTTTGGATTGTAAGCAAACAGATGAGCTTGGCATCTGAACATCTTACAAACTTACCTTGTGACTTAAGAGCTCCATGGACCTTGTCTGTTTTGTTCATCTATTCTCACTAGTACTGAAAGGTTCTGCTGATGTAATGACCTTTTTAGATGATGCTTCTGCTTACAGATTGTATGCTGGCAAGAAAGTTTGGGGTTTTTTTTCTTAACCAGAGAAGCTGAATTGTCTGATATTTTCCTCATTGTGTTTCTCTATGCTCTGGAAGAACTTTGCAGGGGGAAGTCTAACTGAAAGTTTGTTCAAATAAAGAGAAAAATGGGCTTTGTGTAGGAGTGAGTGAGCTGCAGTTGTTCTTCAAGACTGAAAGCTGTATATCTAAAAAAATGTTATGTAGGTCTTGAATCCCAATCGAAAGATAGCTGTCACCTTGGGCTGTGTACAGTTCCTACTGTGATTTACACTGTCAAGGTGAGACGTCTTAGTTACAGACATCTTTCCAGAGATGTTGGCAATCTCGTATTTCCATACCAAATAGTTCTACACCTTTCAACTACTTTCTTCTTCATCTCTTCTGAGTCTTACAATGCCCAGTGCAGGGGATATTGTAACACTGCATGATATCAAGAAAAGAAGAATGAAAGAAAATGTTGAGATAGCAATATTCTTCTCCTATCTCTCTGTCCACATTGACTTTGCTAAGAGCACAGGAAGCAACACTTTTTAGTACAGCAGTTTTTAAATCTGACCAAGAAAACACAGACTGCTTCAGAATTAAATGTACATATGGACTGAATATGTTTCACCTAGCAATTACAATTTAGTGCAGTGGTTGTGGTGATTTAGTAAAAAATAATTTAAAAAAATCACTAACTTAAGTGTGAATGTGCTTGTCTATATTACTGCTAGTTCCTAACTGACTTACAAGTTAAACAGATTTTTATTGTCAGCATGAAAATCAAGGTTTTAAGATTACAGTTTTATTTATTTGTAGAGAATTACTGATTTTGCAGATTTTTCTTTATGGTTTCTTCTGAGTTCAGTAAAAACAGCAAGAACAAAAAAACTTGTTATATTAATTTGTAGTAGGTACAGTGAATGGTATCTTTTCACTATAACTGTATGTCTCCTTACAGCATGGGTTTTGTCTTTCTTTGAATATTTGTTGTTTGGTTGGTTTGGGGGGTTGTTTGTTTGTTTTTTTTTGTTGTTGTTGCTGATATCTCCTACTAGATTTCAAAGTGGGTGCTTACCTTTCTTTGGGAGTTTTTTTGGTTTGAGGATTTTTTTTTTTACTTTCTTTACCCCTTCATAAGTCCGCCTCCTTTTCTTTCATGCCTGTCTCCTTGATTTGATGTGCTTTTTTAATAAAATAATTAAGACTGTTAATTTCAAATGTATTTGGGTATATAATACGTTTTTCAAGAATTTGCAGAAATTGTGTGCAATTGCTTACATGAGTACACAGTGCCAAGAATGTTCATTGCAGTTGGGCTGCTCACCTCCAGAATCTACTTTCTGAGAGCACTGCAGACCTTGCATGAAAATTCTGCTTTTTATAGAGCTTATAGGGAAATTTTAGCTTTTGGGTGTTTTGGGTTTTGTTGGTTTTTGTTTGGGTTTTTTGTTGTTGTTTTGGTTGGGGGTTTTGTTGTTTGTTTGTGGTTTTTTTAAGAGTTTATATTGTAGTATCTGAACACGCATTTACATTACTAACCCATGGAGACTTTTGACAGTTACAAGTGTAAGACCAGAAGTACCAAAGCTAGACTTTACGTACCTCGGTCCTTTAGCTGATGTTAGAAGGAATAACTATAATTGTGGTACATAACAATGAGCTAAAATCTCAAAGAGGAGCTTTAAGTATGGAAAAAATAAAATCCTTGTGACCTATCTTTAAACTAAAGAATGTAACCTTTGTTATTTATTTCCACCCCCTACTCCAATCCTTAAAGTTAGAATACTGTTGTTATTTTTTATTAAGAAACATTTTTTGTTTTTCTGCCTCCTGTTGAGGAACACACTACTGTATATCTGAATCTAAGCAAATGGTATTTGATCTTCTAATGTTGTAAAATGAGGAATATTAACTGGGGTAGGAATTTCTTAGTATAAGATTACTTCTAATGTAATATTTTTATGATAATTATTTCAAACAATACTATCAGTAGTAAAATGGCATAAAAAGGCACAAACTGTTCTTCATTTCTGTCATTAAAACCTGTACTTATGAAAGCACAGTAGGGTAATAGATAAAATGAATGAAAAGTAAATATTATATTTAATCTTCACCCTCAAGCATAAAGTTACAGCATCTACATCCTGGCAGACACAGCTGCTTGGCTGCACTAATTTGCATGACATGCCAACAACTTGCATCTAGAGGTATATGACAAAGAGAATTTTGAAACCTTGTGTGTCTCCTTAAAGACTGACAATCTTTCGTAAGGAAAGTAACCAGTTAGTTTGCAGGTGGGATTCCAAGTTTGATTAGGGTAGGAGATAAATGTGCTCAAAATTACACTTTATGATTGGTTTTCTATGAGTTCTGTTAAATAATTGTGCTATCAGTGCAGATACACTGTTGGACAGCCAGGACTGTGTGTTGGGGCTTTGGTTTTCTTTCCATAAGTATTAAGTAGAAATATTTGATCTATTATACCAAAATGGCCTCACTACTTGAAGTAGTCTCTGATTCCACTCTCCCAATTGCAGTTACTAGCCAGAGGTTGCTTCTATATTTATGTTTAAAAAACCCAAACAAACTACACACACAAAAATCCCCACTCATAAGAGCATAATATTACTCTGTTATAGCTGTAAGAAGACAAGGAGATGCATATGAAAGATATGATGGGTCCAGTTCCATGTTTGCCAATTGTAAAATGGGAATACACTTGAATTGACAGAAAAGATCTGTTGTCCCAAAGCCTAATGAGAAGGTGGCTGTATTATTGCCCTGAGTCTGTCTCTTATTATCTTGTTTGGCACTTTGAGATTTCTGCAGTCTCTCTGCAACAGTTACAGGATATAAGCTTTTGTACAGTGGAGTTGCCTGCATGTGACTTTTTGTAACATACAGTAGTTTTTCTTAGCCAGTAAGAGCCTTGGGATAATTTTGCTTAAAGCTGGCAATCAAAATCAGGAGTAGAGGGCAAGAATCATTGCAAAATTCCACGCATTAACTAAACATTATTCTGGGGAAAGGGATTCTTCGTATTTGTGCTTCGGGGTTCTCCAAACATGTGTCTTGCATTACCTTTCACTAAATATCTCTTTGACTGTTTTTGCTTGTGTTAAACAATCATGAACAAATTTGGCATGTAGTTTGTTTACTGCTTAACAATGAGGACCACTCAACAATTAGAAAGTTTGTCCTAGACTGCAGGCTGCAGATAGTATCTCTAGCTTCCTTTTTATTTTTTTATTTTTATTTTTTTTATTTGCTTAAAGCAGAGTTCCAGATTCCAAACTAAAAAGGAGCTGTGTATTGTGTCTGAGGCTTTAGATCTTGTAGAGATTGGATTTATCAAACTTTTGTTGTTCCGCCTTTAAATGGCGTCACTTGTCTGTAGCCTGTAGGCCCAGGCTATGCAGCTGATTTATTTTATTGTTTTATTTTTAAATGTGGGAATTGCTTTAGGCATTTATGCTAATATTCATATTTTCTGAGTTAGTGTTTTATTGTTACAGCCATTCTTTTGGAGGAAACTATAGTATTCATGAAATTGACTGAAATGGGAATGAAATGTATAATAGAGATTAGTACAAAAGTTGACATAAGCCCTACATTTTAAATAAAGCCAGACAAAACTGGTAGCTGCTATATAAAAATGCTTTATCTGTTGCTGTTCTGCACCCATTCACTTGACAGTCATGCTCTTCAGTACTGTTTCAATGTTGTTGTGGTTCAGAATTTCAGCAGCAAAGACAGCTTATTTATTTACAGAGACATTGTTTTTTTTGTTGTTGTGTTTTTTTAAATCTCTCCCTCTGATCACAGACCAAATGTGGCATTCAGTAAATAATTATTCTCTTGCTCATCAGCTCATTTTCAGAAAAAAAAGCAGGTTCTTTTTCCTTCTAACTTTTAGGCCAGATTCCTTTTACAGCACTGGACTTGGAGGAATTAGGCCACTATAAACTAGGCCACTAAATCTGATACTATAGCATTGGCAGGAATCATGCTCCCTAAGAAATCATGTTCTAGCCTGCATCATAATATAGCTTATTTAGTTCTTTTTTGTCTAGTATTGCTCTCCTTGCTGTATCTGTGGACCTAATTGTGATTGCTCTCTGAGCTTTAGATTGCTGATGGGTGGTAGAGACAACGATTTCACAATCTGAAGTGAATACAGTAGTATATGGGTGCTGACACTATTAGAAGTGAGACAGTACCAAGAACAGACTCTTGCTCTTTGGGTCCCCAAGGGAGAACAATGTAGTTCTGCTTCCTTAAGAAAGGTCAGACTGGAGCTTCTTCCTTGACCCCAGATATATTTGCATCTGAATGAAGTTGTAACATTGTTTTGGAGAAGACCAGTTAACTCCCTCTATATGTTGATGACATCAGCAAGTTCAAGTTATTCGGTTATTGTGAGATGTTTCACACTGTAGTAAAAAACAATAATGGTAGGGTCTCAGATCAGATCAACATTTTCCCCAACATCTTCCATACCGATTTCAGTTTTGTCAGTGTAGTTTGAGTGCACAGATTTAAGGAGAAGTTTTTGAACTTTTATGTAACATTGCTTTGAGGAACCTGACCTAGTTAAAGACGTCCCAGCTCACTCCAAGGGGTTTGGACTAGATTACCTGTAAAGGTCCCTTCCCACTCAAGCCATTCAATGATAATAAATTGTTTCTTTGTGTTGCTCTGCCTTTTCTGGAAATATGGTTTGGTAGCAACATCAGTTAAAAAGTTTCTGTTCTTTTTGAAATTCTATACATTGAATCACAGTTGTTAGAAAGAATTGATCTATACCTTGCTACGCAAGATCTACTTTATTTTGTAAACCTTTTGTAGCTGCAAAGAAGTAAATAGGTAGTAGCATCTTTTTACAACAAGAAAATTTCATATTATTTGTATCATCTTCATTTCTGTTCCAGGCTTAAAGGAGACTTATGTTCCATTAAAACAAATCAAAACAAAGAAACAAACCCCCAAAAGAATAATAATAATAATAACAACCAACCAAGCAAAAAACCCAAAACAAACCAACCCCTCAAACATTTAGAGTGATTATTGCCAAATAGAAGGATAGTTCAGGTTATCCTAATTGTTTTTCTCAATTACATTAGTTTTCCCTTTGCATTCAGAAAATCTGCCCATCATATCCTATTTATTATGTCAATAGCTATGCCTTGAAATTAGGTCCTTTACCTTGTGAAGGGTAGTTATGACATACTTGTTTTCTGAAGTTAACATTTTCATTGTGTGAGCAGAATGCTATATTTTCATTTCACTGTAGCTATGAGGAAAGGAGGATGGTTATGAAGATGGAAAAAAAATATTAATAAAACAATTGGCCATCCAACGACATCCTCAGAAAACCTATACTGCAAACACCATGAGTTTCTCGTTTCCTTTCCTAAGCAGTCCCAGTGGCAGAGTTCTGGGTCAGGCTTTTACTGCTTTTCTTCAGCTACTGCTCAGACATCAATGTACATACCTGTGTCTGGAAACTTAAGTGAATTCAAGTTGATCACAGGGAAAACATCTTGTGAGTACTTTTATGTGGTTTTTTAGAATGTGAATTGGATCAATACATTCTTTACCGTGGCTGAATTAATTCTACTGCTTCTAATCTCATTTCTACTAATTAATGTCTAAATAATTTTGCCAGGTGATATAACACCTTGGTGCTAGATAGGAACTGTTTATATGCTTCCTGACTTCACTGTAAAAAGAAGTTGAGTTTACAATTCCAATTATCTGTCTTTTCTTCTTTCCTCCAAGTGACTCACAAAGATTTTTTTTCAGTGGGTTTAGTGCAGTGTAAAACTTAGCAACCTGAGTATTAACCTCTTCCATCTACATAATGTCTGTAGCCCTGCATTGAAAGGTAGCTCACTGAGAATCATGTCATTGTACAGATAAGGGTCCTTTCCTGTTATTACTTGCTTCTCATACAAATGATATCAAATTTACAGAAAGTTGAACTCAAAAAGTTTAGAGCCTTGTGGAGGACAGTCTGTGAATTACATGCTGCTTTTGTGCTTGCAAAGCAAATAAATACAAAAGTGTATTTTAGTGACTAACTTTAACCCCCCTTAAAGCAAGATATTTTGATGGCTTGATTTTTATTTTTTTGTTTACTTAAAACTGAAAAAGCTTTGAGAGCTTTTGTAATCCCTTAAAAGTGATCAAAGAAAATCCCAATATGTATGCAGTTATTTTGCTTTTAAGATAAAATTCATATTGGCGCCTACTACGTCAAACATTCAAATAAAATACAAATTCTCACAGTTTTAGCTTACATCAAAGATGGAAATCATTGTGTGGTTTTGGAAAACAAAGCAATTCCAAGATAGACACCGTTAGAATTTTTTTTTTTATATGACAGCCTGTTTTATGCACTTGGTAACATCAGTGTGAAGTTGAAAGAGCATTCTAAAGAAGAAGGAAGTCTAAGGGAACTTCTATAGTGACACTTTAAGGATTAAGACTGAACTAGGTGATAAAGTTAATTACTCTTTTCACACTTGGACTTATGCAGCAGAAGCAAACTTAAAAAATAATAAAAGTATTATCTTTTAGATGTGTATATGGACTACAAGGTACTGTTTCTTGAATTTGTCATTAGTAATGTGAAATATCTTGTACGTTTTCCTGCAGACTAATACTAATAGTTGGATTTCTTTTGGCAGGTTGTCAAGTTGTTAAGTAACAAAAGATCTCAAGCTGTTGGAATATTAATGTCTAGCCTTCACTTAGATATGAAAGATATTCAGCATGGTAAGTGAAATATGTATTGTTGATTCTAGTTAATCATTAATGATCATTAATGATCTGGAAATGCTAATTATTTATATCTTTTAATAAGAGGCCTTTTTACACTCTATTGTTCTCAAAAGAGCTTGTTCTGGAATTTGTTTTCCCATTTCTACTAACTTATTCCATTGTCCTCTATAGGAGATGAGTGCAGATTTGCCATCTATTTTGCCATCTATTTGGCATCGGTTATCTAAGTGACATAAAAATAGTGACACTTTGATTCAGAAAAGTGAATTATAATATTTAGTTGAATTGCTATATAAAATAGTTACTATATATAGGTTAGCACAAACTGTGAAGTTCTTTCATCTTCAACTGAATCTTTATAAAGGGATTTCTTTTGGGGCAATGCAATACTTTCCATTTATGCTAAGAGACAGTAGTGCAAAAAGGTGAAAAGTGGAATTCCATTTATATTCAGAGCATCCTTTATGCTTCCCAAAGGCTTTAGTTAGATTTGAAGCAGACTGAATTATCCTGTGAAGTGCCAGCCTATCTATTAAATAAATGTGGGTTTGAGTATAACACAGACTTCATAAATCACAAAAACACCTTGTGAACTCTCTAGGTTACATATTTACAGCCATGCATTCAGTTTACTATGATTTACTTATTTTCTGAAATTATTCATAAATAGGACAAATTTCAGAGCACTTTCTCATCTAGTGAGTAACCCTTAATCACAGTTTTAAGTTTTTATTAAACTGTTTTGATTGTTACTAGACTTCCTCAAGCTGAAGCACTTAAGATGGTAGTCATAGAGCAAGGCGCCAGTACTGGCGCCAAGAAGTACTTGGTATTTCCAAAGCTGGCAGATGTAGTTCAGTTAAGTCATAGAGAAAAATCTGAAAACAATGATATGGTCCTTTCCTTCAGTCAAATATTCAGCTTGGTTTCAGTTAATAATGAGAACCTTATGAACAAAGGAGTCCGCCTAACATCTGTGTCTGTGGTAAAGCCAACACAAGTTCATTGAAAATTTGCTTGCTTAACATGCAACACTAACAATAACATGGCATGAATGTCAGTAGTTGAAGGGGTCAAACAATATTATGCTTAACCTTTATCCTATTACAATATTAAGTGCACATGATCATCTAAGAGCTGTGTGCAGATTTTGTATATTCCTCTTTCAATAGTTGTTTTAGGAAACCAAAAGTCTTTGCAAAGGGGGCTTTAATAGAGCGCTTCGTCTCCTGTTTTGCAGAACTGTTTGAACAAACATGAAAGAACTTTTGTCTGATGGGCAAATTTGTAGAAATGGTTGGAAGAGTTTGGTGTTAAAAATGTTTAGTGTGTGTTTGACTTTTTTTTTTTTAAGAATATAAAATAGGCACAGAGGAAAAGTGGTGAGGAGCAGGAAGGAAATTTACATGGTGGGAGCATGGAAAAGGGTGGAGAGATCCCACCAATAACTATTTCTGTTATCAGGCACTCCATGCAGAATTCTCTTAATGATCTAACCATGGAGCCCATGGAAAAATTCTATTTTTTAGTCTTATAGCTTACTGGTTTATCTGCTGCAATTTGAATTCAGTAACAGAAGGTACTATCAAAAATTTAAAGTGTGTCTATAGGCAGTTGTTACATTTACATCTTTATTTGTTAATATTAAGAGTTATGACAATAACTGCAATCAAAAAAAAGATTATAAATAGATCAGTGTTCTTTGGTCCTTGGCCCAGGGTTTTAGTGGTGGTCTTGAGTTTTTGCCATGTTTAATGTACAGTGACATGTATATTTACCTGTGTCTCAGTGCAATACAAGCAATGTTTTTTCATAAATTTGAAAGGCAGTCAAATAAATCCTTCCCTTCCCCTCCCCCCCCCCCCGTTGGTTTGTGATACTAGACAACTTTCTTTACTGTCTTTTTTGTAAATATTCCCTATATAACATATAAAACTATCTGTTGTATGTGGTGTTTGTGCAAATTGAAGAAAAAAATGGTGGTGTTTTGTTGTTTGTTTTTTGTTGTTTTGGTGTTTTTTTTTCTGCCCATAGAAGAGCATCCAGAAAGTGAGAGGAAATTTCAGTGCAGTGTGGTATTCATATTCAGTCCATTTCTTGATTTGCTTGCTATTGTGAGTTATTTTTCTAATGGTTTAGCCAAATTTCAAAAGAACAGAAGGGAAACCAATTGTGCTGGGTATTAATTCATCTAATTCAGGTGATTAGGTAAGATAGGATTTCAAGTTTTAATTTATATGGTGTCTAACTGGAGAGCTTAAAATAATTTGAAACCTGGATAAATGTATTTAATGTCTTGTAAATTTTTGTTTGTGGGTTTGTTTTTTTTTTTATTTTGTTTATTTGGGGGGTTTGGTTTGTTTTTTATTGTTGTTTTGTTATTTTTAAGATACACAACAATGGTGAAATACTGTTTGCAAGAAATAATCCTTTATGAAACATTGTTTTGGAAACTAAGATATTTTTCATTAATATTAACACTTAGGTACTTTTTCATACACGTGTGATCAACTGGTATTTAATGGAGCATCTCAGAATATTGTAATATATGCTAAATAGCTTTCTCTGATGATGATGATATCATTGTGTCTGCTTGTAGTATTGCTCCCGAATGAAATAGCTTTAGTAAGACAAACTCCCAAACTCTGGCTGCTTTTAAAATAGTTTTATGGCATGGAAGGGTAGTTGTAATAATAGGAACACATTTGTACTGAGCTCTAGTGCATCTTTCTAGTAGTGCTTTACAGTGGGGTAGGCTGATTTTTGTTGTTTTGGGTTTGGGTTTTTTAGTAGATTCTAATTGCTAACAGAAATCCCAGCTATTTTATGCAGTCTAGTCTAGAACTGTAAGAAATGTTGATGTCTTTAGTTACAGTGCAATTTCTCTATGTTATTAGTATGAAAATGAGTCTTCATGGTTTCTCTGGTTTCACACAAGGTTTTACTGATGCCTAGCTTTTACAATCATCTATCTACTATGCAAAGCACTTCATCCAGGCATTTTGCTTGCTTTCTTTATTTTGCTATACCACAAATATCCTTTATCCACTACTACATTCCCACTGGAAATATAGCTGCATTTGGCTGTGTGATACAGCCAAAGCTTGTTTGGCATTCTAACTTATTTATTTATTTATTTATTTTAGCATTCGTCTGCTGGATGTTTTTTCCTTAACATTTCAGACATGAAATATGTGTTTAAATTAGAGATCCAGCAAGATTTCAGTTAACTGCCTGTGGTAATCTATGATGAACCACCTCTGTGTGAATGTGTATTTGCATGTTAAGTCTGTGTCTGAGTTTACGGACCATGAACCTTAAATAAAATCTCTTTTAATGAAGTTGTCTGTCAGCACGTGAAATGTAACAACTGAAATTGTAACTTGCAGAGAACATGGTTGTCAGTGTCTTTCCCAATCCCCTTGCTTATAAAGATACAATGTATCTTCTTTTGTGATAATGCTTTTATCGCTGTTAACAAGTTTAGTAGTTTATAGAATTTGATGGAGCTACCTGTCCCACTATGATAATTGGAAAATAAAATAAAACACAGACACACACACAAAAAAAGCAACCAAACACATATGGATGACAAAGGCTCTTTTTATCACAGCCCTCAAATTGTTGGTCAGTGGATACTAGGAAAGGAGGTTATATAAAAGAATGTCTTAGGAAAAATATTTATGGAAAGGGCACACAGATTCACCTAACAGCTGATGAAGCTCAATTTTTTAATCTGGAATTTAGGTTATTTTACCTAAAATTGTGTTTGTGGCAGTTTGCTCTGCTAACAGAAATACAACTTAGGGCTCACGTTCTGTCTGTTCTGAGTTCAAGACAGATGTGCAGGAGGAACTGAACATATTTTAAATGTTAGTAGGCAAAATAAATGTTTATTCTTTAGTATTTGTCTATTAGTGACAAAGGAGCATGATAAAAATCTTGGGTTTGTTTTCTTGGCTCCTCACACTGACACTTAGAAGTGATGAGCTAGGAGAGACTTTGAGAAAGGTTAGCTGACTTATTTCCCCGGAGAAGGAGCATAAAATGTCTCTTACGTTGAATTATTTAAATGTTCTGTGCAGGAATTCTTCACACATTGAAGTATCACATAGTCTCAACGGTCATAGGTCCAAGATATGCTTTAAATGGCTAAAGAATGACTCAGCATCTGGAAAATATGACTCATTATTAGTTTAATTTATGGAAGGTCAAGAGGTGATTTGAGCATTATTTATCCTAGTAACAATGTATGTGTATAATTATAATAATTTGAAACTCATAATATTGAAATATATATATTGAGAATGGGTATCTTCCCAAAAGACACACTAGTGTTTAAACAAGTTATGAGGACAGAACATGGTTGGATCAAGTTCTTTGGATGTTATATTGGAAGGTAAACCAGCTGTCCAAAATTGTTATTTCTGTCCATTTAAGTTATGAAAAATCCTGGAAATAAGTAAATATCTAGATTCTGCACACACACACACACACCCCCGGTGGCAAGGCTGTATTTCTTTAATAAAGGAATGATTCATTAAGTGATTGCAGTCAGTTCTGGCTTATTAATTGAGAACTGAAATTCTATAAACCTTTTTTTTCTTAACCACATATTGTGCCTAAAACCATAGAAGATTGTCTTAATCTTCCCCTCTGATAACCTTCCCACGATATGTTTAGATTCTTCTGAGACCCCACCAAGGAAAGATTGGTTAGTTCAGCATTTTTCTGTCCTGCAAACTAGTACTTCCTCAAGACTTCACACCATAATCCTCAGTCTTCCTCCTCTATTTCTTCTTAGCTTTATGCTACAATATTCACTATGTTATGCCTGCTGTTAGGTTGCAAGCTTATAGGGTTTTTTGCTTATGATTGCTTTACAATCTCCTATTGTGAAATTATTGGTAAGGAAAACAATGGAATACTTGCAATTACTTTTTTATAAAAGACAGACTAGGATTAAATTAGAGTGCCATACATATGTGTTGCTGCAAATGTTTCTATTGCTTTCATGTCGTTAGTATGCCCACAGTGTTCTGCACTGAGCAACAGGAAGTGATTCTGGAGCCCTTTTCTGTCCACTCCTGCCAGAGGCAGCTACAGAGGAAGGACAATAAAATCCTTGGAGACAGGTGGGGTTTCTAATGGATATGGCATAAACCTGTGAGCTGTGGGTGAAGGCCCTAAAGCTAGTCCTGAGAATTGAAAGCATGCCTCAAATCCTGCAGCTTAGTTCACAGTGACCAGATGCCAATAAAACAATAGTAGCAGTTGTTAAAAAATATGACCTTGGTTATCATTTTCTTTTAGTATGCATGCAACACATGAAGATAAGGAAAGACGGAAATATTTGTATCACTAAGAAAGGAACCAAATGTTTAATGTGATACATACTTTGCAATTTACAACTAAACATAAAGTTAGAGAATGAAACTAGTTTTCTATAATGTAAAATACATTTTAAAGAAGTTAGGGTTTTTTTAAATGAAGAAAATAATATTGAGGTTTTTTTCACAACATATGAAACGGCAGCAACTAATTACAGCCACATTGGATAGTTTGGATAATTAAAGATTTTTGTTGTTAAGAACATATGAATGTAATTTAATAGAGAAGTTTTGTAAGAAACTGTAACTGCATTGTTTGTCTGCTGTTTCAGTTTGAAACAGATTATTTTTTTTTCTTGAAAGTTTGATTAACTTTGGAGAAAAGTTTCAGAGAAGTTCTGTTCTCCCAAGAGAAAAAAGAAAATAAAATCAATACTGTTATTTCTCATTTATGTGCCATGTAGTCACTCATATGAGGGGCGATGACAACATTCTGAGGATAAAGTGACAAAATGTATGTTTTTAGCACTAATACCATGGGAAAAATGAGGAGTGAGAGAAAAAGAACACCTGGTGTCTTTTCCATAGAAGTATTTTCCAGTGGTCATACTTTCATACATTGCTGAACCACACAGAGATTTTAGCACTATGAAAATTAAGAAAGGTTTCTTAATTGACTAAGACCTTCCAACAAGATTTTTATTTTTTTCATTAAGTTGAAAGGTTAGAAGAAAAGGATGTTTGCCACAACAATTAGTTCCTGATTTGTACGTGGGTATTAGACTTTAATACAAGTACAGACAAAAAATTGTATAAAATATTAACACCACTTACACATGCATAACTGTTAAAATCCAATGTAAATGTAGGGTAGTTAAAATAAGGATTTAGTACAACTTAAGAAGTTGGGTTTTTTTTAAATTCTGTGTACCGATTTTTAGAGTATTTTTCTTATTATTCCTCTTTTAATGAAGCGATTAAGACTGTATGCTATATTTGATCAAATGGAGATGCCTAGCTCAGTACTTGATCTCCTATGTAGATAACCATAAAAAAAAGCCACAGCAAAACACACACAAAATAATAATAATAAAAAAAAAATAAAACAAACCAAAAGAAATCCAACCTAAAAAACCCCAACAACTCGCAATACACACCCACCCTCAAACACGAGATGAGTAGCACTAGCTGCCTAGCTGCTTGTTATGTAATTTTTATACATCTGTATTTTGCCTTTTTGCAGTATCTTTCTCCTAATTGAAAAGTTTGTTTTGAATGATGTTCATAAATGTAATTTAATTATTTTCACTTTTCCTTGGCACCAGTCTATGATCCACAGTTCTTTTTCTTCTCTTGGCGTATGCGATGACTCGCTCTGTACACTACTTTTGTGTGTGCCATGTGTCTATGACGTGGTATCGCATCACCTTTGCTTTCATGCTCTAGTTTTTCTGTATTGTTACTGACATTCTGTTTGCCCTTTAACTGTTGCTAGTTATTGAGATTATGTTTTCAGAGAAGTATGAAAAAATCGGAGTGTCTTTTTGGGTGCGGTAGTTGCTAATTTTGTTTCCATCACAGTGTTTTTACAGTTTGGGTTCTTTTTATTTCACCTACTTTGCATGTATTGACATGGAACATTTGATATTCTATATATTACATAGACATTTTCCAGGCACAGAAGTCATGCTGACTGGTTTGTAGTTTCCAGCATCATCTAAAGAATACTCATAAAATTTGAGTTTGTATGTTCTGAAAGTTGTTCAGTTTGAGATGGTGTATCACTCGAAGTATAGAACTTGTCTGAGAATCAATCTGCCCTTTCCTGTGGTTATGAATCCTAACACAAATACTTTGTTTAACCTTTTCTGTATCTCTTTCTTTTGCACTCTTTTTACAGCCAGGTTATCTGCATGCTCAACTATCTCCCATCAGGCTTCATACATCTGATGTATCTGAAAGCAGTTTTATTAGTAACTTGACACATTTGGCAAGTTGTGTTTAGATCATTTTGTTCTTGTCCAAGTTGCACAGAATTTGAGACCTTTTTTGTTTTCCTGTTTTCTTTGGATAATTTCTGCTTTTTGAGAGTATCTCTTATTTGCAGGTGTCTCCTGTGCTCTTATGTTTAATCATGTATATGATTTTGAGGAGTAGGAATACTGGGGCTGTGAGAAGACTAGGGCGATAAAGGGTGCTTTTGAATTTTACAGTTTATGGGTTTTTTTCTCTAAACCTCTAATGTAGCATCTGTAAATTTTCCTTCTGAAGCTTTTTACTCTTTAAACTAGCTTGTCACTTTAATGTAATTCCTCCTTGTAAAGTCCAATTTGATAGTGTTATTTTTAAAAATCTTTTTCCCCGGTCCTATAAAGAAATCTGATTTAAGACTGTTATGGTGTCTCCAGCTGTTTTGTACATCATTCAGAAGTAAATCAAGTGTTGCTTCTCCTCTTTTGGTATTTCTGCCTGCTTTGAGAAATATTTGTAATACCCTAAAATATAGACTGCATGATGTTTCAAATATATTTAACAGATTAAATGTTCTGCTATTATATTTTCCTTCATCATACAGCCTTTACCATTTAGAAATCATTATCAACATTGTTTGTTGAATGATCTGTAATAGGCTACTAACTAGAGTTTTCCTGTTTAGGCATGAACTCCCTCAGTAGGGAATGTGGCAGATCTGTTACAGCTGATTGCTTTATCTGACCCGTACTTCCTTCAGTATTTGTTGCCATGTATCTGCAGTAACCAATTAGGACACCTTTTACAATCTTATATTATTAGTGTTTCACTGATTATCCCCCGTTACATTTGGAACAGCCATTAAATCCATCAATAAATCCAAATTTTCCCATGACAAATGTTAGATGCCAGGAAGCTGATAAGGTGCTTATCGCATACGCAGCCTGGACTTCGTCTGCTGAGCTCTCCTCTGGGTCATTTTTCTGACTCATCTCCCTGTGTTGACACCTGGGTGCCCAACCTCTCCGCCACACCGCTTTTCTTCCTCTGTCCCTTCCAGGTGAGGGGCCGCGGCCCGGGCCAGCCCCGCGTCCCCGCTTCCAGCAGCAGGTGGCAACAGCGGCCCACGCAGCGCCTCATTCTCGGGAGCCCTCCCGGGAGCCGGTCAGGCGGCTCCGCCGACCCATCGCGCAGGCTGTGGCGGGCAGAGGGCCCGGTCGGCCTTGTGGCCTCACCCCGCTTCCAGATGGGATTCAGACGGTCATTCTCGATAGGTTTCTCAGCCGGTGGAGAGCCTCTTCTGAAAAGCGGGCTGAGTGTAAGAAAGAGAAAGGATGATGCAAAGATGGGACAGTGATATATTTTCTGTATCCATTTGTCATCCATGGTAGGTAGGGTAAGAAACAATATGGTGAAAATTAGGGGTTTCTACTACAAAAAATTGTGTAACAGTCTGGAGCCCACTGTTTCTCCTGCAGGAGCCATTATGTCGACCTTCCTGTACTTGTCACTTCATGAGGTATCTGGGTTTCTCCTTTTCTCTGTTCTTTCTCTTTTTCTGTCATGGTTCCTAGACGATGAAAGATCAAGGCTCTTTCCATTGTTCTGCTCTTCCACAGGAAACCTCTTCAAGCAATAGGTGTTAGATTCTATTTTAGTGTAATGCATTTTCTGGCTTTAGTGAAGCTGCAGTTGCTTTAGCTACCCTGGATAACACAGCTCGATGGCATTGAATTGAAGCAATATAGACTGCCTCTTGTAATCTTAAAGTCCTCAGTAGGCCAAATGCAGTCATGACACTCAAATAAATACACATAGGTGATTCCAAAGAACATTTTTTTTTTTTTCCTTAGAATGTATATGGTTTTGGTTTACCACATATCCAGGAATTTGGTTTTGTTGCAATCCTAGGCTTTATTTTCCCAAATTACTAATACCAGCTTTTGAGAAACACTTTGGAGCATGAGAAAAGATGGAACTTAAACCATAAACATGCATCCTTCTTCCCTTAGTTATCACGGTATTGTTATTTGAATTAGTAAAGCTGTGTCATCTGTCATCCACCTAGCCAAAAACCTTTTTGCATTATTTTCATAATCCCACCACACTTAGTACATGGGCTAAATATCACAAGACCATTACATCATTTTCTTAGCATCTGTAGCTCTTTAATACTGTAACTTCAGAATATTTGGTGAAAGGCTTAATGTGTGTTAGTATGATGAAATCCCTGATGTTTATCCAGACATCAGGCTGGCCTGACATGTAAAATACCAAGCTACATCTAAGATGCTCTCTGCTGTGCCAAAAATAAAATTTTAATTTCATTTGGAGAATAAATTGAGAGTACATCATTTTATTTCAGTGATCTGACAGAGGGAAAGGGAAACGTGCTTTTGAAATGAAACCTATCAAATGTTGTGTGTTTGTAATTCTTGAGCAAGAAAATATGTATTTTGACTTGTGACTGCATCAGTTGACTGTACAGCAGTTATAGTTAATGTGGACTTGCTTGGCCTAATTTCAGAATCCCTGTATGTTTCCATGTAGTGTTTTCAAACTAGCTCTACTACTATGGATACTGATACCATCATACCCAACTGTCTAGCTGGAACCATAAATCAGGAAAACTTGTTTCTGAAAGATCATGCATGTCTTCAAGTCTAAGAGAACTTGTAGTACTTTCTGTTGGAAATCCTCAAAAGGTAGCAGCATTCACTATAATCTATATAAAATGATTTAGGCTTGTTGATGTTATAGAAGACTGGAAGAGTACTTCAGAGGAACATCTGCAATGGGCAAACACGCAACTCAACTCTAGATTTTTAGAATGGGGATTCTAAGCATTTAGACTGGCTGCTAAATAAGCAAGTCATGTAATATTGCCTGCTAATTTCTGCCTTAAGCTTTTAGTCTGTATAAGTACAAACTCTTTAGCACTATAAATGATCTTGAGTTCCAGCTGAAAGTCTAACCTCTTCAACCTTTTGCTTTCTTTGAGGTCACTGATAGTTTTGCTGTTGACTTTGGTGAGACTGGATTTCGTACAAGTACTTTGTGATGAAGGGGTCAATGTATCTCATGAAATATTGTTCAGAAAGTTAATCTCCCTCACTTTTAGCACTTAAGATATTCTTTCCATAGTGAGTTTGTCAGAATAACTTGCAGACATCCTTCATTGTTTCCTGCTTTTGGTCTGCAAAATTACAGAGCCATCTACTTTGTATGTTCTCATGCATGTATGCAAAGAACTGTAATCAGGGTGCTTCTTAACTTTCTTCCATATAAGCTAAACAGATCATGCACTTCAACAGAAAGACAAGTTCTTGAGGTTATTTTGCTATTTCCTTTGTTGGTCTTTTTGATGTTTCATCAGCTATAGCTCTAGTCCAAAGATTGTTTTGTCTTCTAGTCACATCTTGAGACACGAGGAGTGTTATGTTAGTCATGGATCATGATTACAAAGACAGTTCTTTGAGTTTCACTCTGCTTGGGAAAGAACAGGTTTCCCATTAGTATTGCCCCATGGACTTCACTAGGGGTCAGTAAGTATTTTAATTTTTTACTTTTAGGTGTTGGGAAAGATATATTTAGTTCTAGTAAGCTGAGAGACAATTTCTATAGAAGCCTGCAATACTCTTCTTTCTGGTAGTGTTTCATGAGCCATTACATTTTCAGATCTATGAGTTAGGCAGTTATTTAATATTGACTTCCAAAATGTATGCACGTATGTATTCTAAACTGCCAACTGGACACACCTGGAGGTCCATTAACTGTGAATAAATTGAGAACACAAAAGCTAAGATCCTAAGCTAGCTGCCTAATGTATAGAATATATATATATATTTATTTTTAAATCTGTTTGGTATCTACCCTGCTAACTTTATCAAATAAATATACAGACTACTCTGTAACTGTATAAGACTGGCATATCCTTATCATTATTATGAGGGATGATTTATGGTCACTTCATCTCAAAGCAAAAAATAATCAAGATATTCAATGGTAGATAAGAATAATGATCAAATAGGATGTGTATAAGGAACATGGAAAGACTGGGAGTTGTTAAGAACTGCACAAGGTCACAGCATAAGCCAAATAGTTGAATGATCCCATATGAAAAAGTTACTGTCGTTCAAGTGATTATGCTGTTAGAATAAGCAATAAATTATTATTCCAACAGTTGGAATAATTTTAACCTAAACTTATTCTTGACTTTGCTCTACTTTAAACCTAGGTTTCATCTTTGCCAGTGAACTACTACATGATTGCAGTTAAATCTCTTCCTCCTCTTCTTGCATTTTACCTTTATCATTTTGAATGACCTCTCTAAAGCATGAAAGAAAAAGCTTGTCTGTTTGCTTATGGACTGGACTTCTCAGAGTTAGCCATGACTTTGTTTACTTTGAGCTACTCTAATGCAAATAGGTAAGGTGAAATTAAATTAAAAAGCCATCGAATTTGGATTCTGAAAATCTCCCCATGTAAATAAGTCTCATTTGGTTTGAAGGCTTGTTTCTATTCCAAACAAGTCTTTCTAACTTCTTCCAGCTGCACTTGGTAAGAGATGCTACCTTGTTAGGCAAAGTTTGACTTGACCGCATCCTTTGACTGCCGTGGTTTCACCATGTCTAGTATCAGAATTAGCCTGCGGAACTCTGGGACATAATCTCATTGAAATAAAAATTGAAAAGTGTTAGAGCCTGTGTGGATCTAAAAGAAAGGTCGAACACTAACACACAGGAAACGCAGAATTTATTTTCTTGACTCATGAATAGAAAGCTATGAATCATATCTGTCTGCAGACAGTTTGGTACACAATGTCAGATCTACTGCATATGTGTCTTGCAGCTGATGTGTTAGTGCAGTTTGTTTTTATAATGCACACCATAAATAAATACTGTCATGTAAACATAACAAAAATATGTTCCTTGGATATCCTGTTCTAGTACTCTCCCCACCTAAAGTGATACAGTTGATAGGTATGACAAGTTTCCTTTTGAGATCCTTTAAATGGAATGCCTGTGGCATGTTTTATGACCTTGACCAGAAAGTGAAAAAGCTTAGTACAAGCAGATATTGAAGTAAAAGCAAATAACATTGGGTTGTTTTTTTTTTTTTATGGTAGTAATTTTGTTTTCTAGAGCAGAATTTCTTACATCTAAAATATATGCACAGGCCAGTGATTAATTTTAATATAAAATTTTGTTATTGAACGCTCAAAGGACAAAAAGTTTGTTTAGAGAACAAAAATACCTATGATAAGCATAAAGCAAATTTAAATTTTTTAAAAACTTATTTCAACGTGCATTTCTGTACTATGCTAAGCCTTATGTAGCATTTTGGGAATTATCGTGGCAACCTTTTCCAATTTGTTGAAAATCTTGAATCCTGCCAGTCAACCTTGCTCTTCAGATTCACTCACCAAAAAGCAGATCCTGGCAGGTTCATTGAGACTGTTTGCTCCTCTCTGCACTATAGTTTAAAATAAGCATATACTGGTAAAATGCCAGTCTTTTCTCAGCCATCCTATATCCCACACCCATGTTTTTTTCACCTGCCAAATTCAAACAAATCTTATCTAAACAATTAAGATAAGCATTAAAGTACTCTCTATAGTCAAATCAGCAAACCTCTCAAAACCAGAACTGAAATACAATCTCGCTAAATTAAACAGTCTACAATGGCAATCATGTTTGTATTTAAACATTTTATTCTGAAAGGATTACAGCATTGGTCTCCATTATTTTTTTTTCCCTGCCTAGACAAGAAGGCGACATACTGAGTCAAACAAAATATATTTGTTCTCTAAGAACTGAACTTGTGTGCTTTTTATAAACAAACTGTATAGGTGTATGAAGTTAGACTTCACATAATCAGTAACTGCTGTCCTTAACATAGTAGGCAATTGTTTGAAATGTATGTAATCTAACTATTTGTAATAACTGTGTATAGCTATTTATAGAATTTATTCTCATATATTGTTGTGTGTGTATATATTTATACATAAGTAAAAAAAAAGCGCTATTGATTGACAATTTTGTCACTATATATGATGAATACAATGTTAGGGAATAGAAATGCTAAGGACAAATTTCTAAAAAAAAGGAATCATTTTTATAAGAGAAGAATCAGTACAGAAGTGATATTAAAGAGATGAAGTCTCCTACTTCTGTTACTTCAAGTTTTGCAAATGAATATTTTTGCTTCCGAGATATGTGAGCTCATGTTCTTGAAGGTATTTAAAATTGAAAATCCTTTAAAAACTATTTGAAGCAACAGCTAATCTTAATCCATGGCTTCTGCTTGGAAATGTTGTATACAGTTCTTGCTTCCTACACAAGATTTAGATCTAAGTGAATTACTGCCACAGTAAAACTCTGTGCAACCAGTTCTAATTGCTTTTTCTTGCCACTGATCCATGCCTTATGTACTTGTGTTGAAGATCCAGTCTCCATTGTGCTTTGTACACTTAAAATTTTCATCCTGAGAAGGTAAGAGTATTTGCTAAAAGATAAACATCACAAAGGTAGTGAGGGCAAATAGCTAGGTAATAATATGAACTTGTTTTCATTTATGCTATATCTACACAGTGCAGCCATCCCCTACATACCCATTATCAACAGGGCCTTTTTTCTGCATGTTGTGCAAGTCCAGATGCTCCTGTTTAAAAATTCTTTTATTTCATTTATTTTCTGAGAAACCTTAGAAATTATACAGTCATGATCCTTGCATTTTTTGCTGCAGCTTCCATTAGCATAAGCACTGTTGATTCCACCAGTGTATTTTCCATATTTATGTAAACATAACATTTATTTCGGAGAGGGACATTTGGAATTTAACTTTCTGCATTAGGAGATTCACATTCCTATTACTTGAGATAAAGAAGAATCGCAAAAGAATAGCAGAAGTTGTCAAACTGTTGAAAGTATCACAGAGAAAAACCACGACCTTGTGCGGTAGGCCTGTGTTAGACAAATGACAGCAATAAGTTCACATGGAGGAAAAAAAAAGGCGTATCATAGCAATTTTTGAAGTTGTGGGGTTACTATATAACCAATAAAAGACTGCAAATTTGCTGTTTCATTGATTTTTAAATATAAATGTGAAGTTGAATTTAAATCTGGGTTTACTTTGCAAGTAGTTTGATAGTGCATCATACTATAATCTTTATAGCAGCAAAGGAATCCACTGCACTTTGATGTTCTTCTAAGGCTCTCTTGGCTCTTTTGTTGATGAGAACATTGAGGCAGATGTTTTTTTCTTCTACTCCTAAATGGAGCACTTCAGCTGTCAGTCATTCTAAGGAACCTGATGAAATTGCCTACACTGACTTTTTTTCTCATTTGCTTGTATTTGCACGTGTTCTGTTCTTGCATTTTCTTCCAAAGACATCTGTCAGTGAACACTTCCATTATGTATTCAATGGACAAACAAACACATTTGCTCTTTTTCTCTAACTTGTTGTCAGAAACATTTTATAAGATGATTAGGCTATATACTGTCTGACTTTTATCACACTGTTACTTTTATCAGAATTTTTCACTGCTTAAGGTTTTGCCAGTCTGTTAGTTTTCTAATGATGTTAGGTTTTGACCATTTGAAATTTACTCCCCATACATTATTCTTGTAGCAGCTTTTTTTTTTTTTAATTAACTCAGAAATAACCATTCACAGATGATCATACAATGTGAAACATTTGACCTACTCATCTGCTCATGTGCCTTTTTTTTCTTCCACAAGTCCTTTTTAGATATTTGAAAATGAATGCCTCATCAAATTTTCTAGTACATTTCCTTGAAAACATTTTACAATGTTGAATGTTTTTTAATGCTACAATTTGCCTCAAAATGTTGTAGTAATTTTTATATGCTATTTATGTAAAGCTTATTTTTTTTATATAAAATAGACACAGGTTCTTCATAACAACAAAGTCTTTTTTTCTTGTAAGACTGGTAGACGCATTTTCTGTTTCTTTCCCACTTTAGTTTACAGCAGTATTCCTGGAGGACAGAGGGTTTAATTGTCAACATTGAGCAAAGTTATCTGGAGATAGAACCTAGGAAAGATTACCGTGGAAGTTATAACCTCTCGGTATCCTTTAATCTTGCATGTTAGAGTCACATGATGGGCTGAACAGCTGTGAAATCCCCAAATGTCTGCCCCACACAGACCTGTACAATAAGTGTAATGGGATTACTGTAGGAGTAGGACATCCTTCATTCAGTGAAGAATCAGTCTGCCTTTGTCTTTGGCTGAAGTGATTGTCTACTGCCATTTGACAGAGATGTAAAAATCTTGCAAAGACTCTTGGTGTTCTTCTGAAAAATGAGAGCAGACGTGAAAGGGAAGAAACAGAGGTGTGAAGGAATAAAAAAGGAGTGGCCTCCTGGAGTGACACTGCTTGGTTTTTGGAGAGTCATGGGGAAGTCAATTGTCGTAGAAGTCAGCATGAAGAATTTGGGTGGGTGGTGGTTTTTTGGTTTTGTTTTGTGGGGTTTTGTTGGGTTTTTTTTAGTTTGTTTGGGGTTTTTCTGGTGGTTGTTTTGGTTTGGTTTTGGCTTTTTTGGGGGTCTTTTTGTCTCCCTGAAGCATGGATTTGAGTACAGCAGGACTGAAATGGACAAAAGGAAAAATTCCTTTTGCAAATTTGAGGTGGCTTTGCTTCATCTGCTTCCTTCAGAGGAGTTAAACTGTAAGCTGTTATCAGTCAAGTAGGATTTGGAAACTGCTTGGTCAGTTTTTGCTGAGACAGCAGTGCTTCTAGGATGTCTGAAGAGGAGGACACTCACTTTTAGATGGAGTCCTGAGACAGAACAGCTTAGGAAGCACACTTGGAAAGGCCAGTGAAATGGAACTTGATTTGAAACCTGCCCTGAGAAAAAGGGTGACATAAGACCAAAATTTGGACTGAATACTAGTCTTTTGAAAGTCACCCATAAGAGAGATTGTGCTAATGAAAGTTTTAGGACATAAAAGTTGGATCCAAAGGATTGTACTGTTAATTCTTTTTCTTCCAGAAATTCTACTCAGTGGGAAATTTTGAATTTTTGCTGCTTCATTTAAAAGTTAATTCCAGAGTTTGGGACTTGCAAACAGAATAAAGTTTCAAAGCACTGAGTAGCTGTAGGAAGCTGCCTTTAAATATTTATGTAAGTGATGCTATTGGTGGATTTAAATTCATAGCCTCAGGCAAGTTTAAGTTTGCTTTCAATATATAGCCTAGAAGTTTTTAGTGGTAGTTGGTAATTCACATGTTTGTAGATAGATGAATAATGAACAGTATTCATCTGTTTTACAATAAAAAGAAATTACAGCAGCTTCCTTTCATAGTCTTCCTGAGAATACACTGCATCCTGCAACTTCCTGCTGGGGTTTTCTCATTCATTTCTTCTTCAGGACTATATTTGCTGGAAAAAACTTTGATCTCATTAATGGCTGGGTTACATACTGTGTTACCCTAAGGACATATGGGTAGTGTTTACTCGTTGGGATGGGATTTTTTAGTTGTTTGTTTCTTTGTGTGTGTTTTTGATTGTTGGTGGTGGTGTTTTTTTGTTTTGGGTGGGTTTTTTGGTTCTTATCTTGATTTATTCTTCCCAAGAGCACAATAAAG
>JANHFX010010727.1:43299-92507 GCA_027560015.1 Chloroceryle amazona | reverse complement strand
GGTGTTCGCCGCGGGGCCGGGGCGCGGAGGCTGGGGTCAGGCTCAGCTCGCCTCTGGGAGCGGACGGCGGGACCGCCCGGGGTGAGCGGGCCGGCCTGCGGCGCTGCGGCTGCAAGGCGAGCTGCCTCCGGGGCCTCTCCGGGCAGGACGATGGAGAGTCTCCTTTAAACGTGAATATAGTAAACGAGTTAAAGTCAGCAGTGTCAAGCGTCTCACCCCTTCAAGGTTATGCTGGTGATTTAAAACAAACAAACAAACAAAACCAAACCAAAAACTAACCAAAAGAAATTGTTCATAACACAACGAGTGTCTTGTATCTGAACTCAGTCTTCCTGACAAGAGCCTTCACTTCTTGATGGGCAGAAAAAAAAAAATGAAACATAAGAGGTGGTGTTTTATGGCTTCATAGCCCCAGGCAGAACAGTAAGAGGATTTGATTTTGGTTTTGCCGTATCAGCTTTTCTGGGCTTACTCTCTTTTGACAGGTACACAAACTAGAGCACATGCAGGTGGTCTGATTTAGAGAGACGTGCCTGAGATTTGTGATGAGGCAGGTTGTCCTTGCTCTGTGCTTTTTCAATAAAGCAATGCACTGTGAGAAAGTGCTGTTATACAGGATTTGCTCAGGTGAAACAAATTATACACAAAAGTTTTGGGAGAAAATAAATGCTCCCTAAACTTACCCAAATATTTTTTTTTTTCTCTGTGAAATGGTGAAAACATAAAATTATTTTCAAAACTACATGCTCTTAAAAGTCTTTGTGATCTCCCAATGCTTATGTGGAGGAGAAATGGGTTGCACTCATGAATACAGAGTTTCCAGACAGCATAGTTGCTTTCTGGTATGGCATGGTTAGCTTGTGCAGGCCTAAAAAAATAGGTTTGTTTTAGTATTATTTTGGACAGAGCTTAAAACTCCGTGTGTATAAAATCCATCAGCCTTAAACTCAGCATACAAAGAAACAAAGTTTCTTCCATGTAAAAGTTTTTTGGTGTTACGATAATCTGTTCCTCTTCAGGGTAGCCTGTGTGCTGCAAAGGCTTGAGAGCGCTGTGGAAGCTTGCGATGCCAGAGCTCTTGCTGTAGCAGAATACTGAGATGCTCACAGGTGTTATGCTTCATTTCATGTAACCATCCTGGGACAGCAGAGCTACTAAAATCAAACTAATATGGTGTCATGCAGAGCTATTAACTCTTATCCCCTGAATAGTGTAACCGTGTTAATGTTGGGCTTGGACGTGGATACCTGCTTTTCAGTGGGACTGTTGAGTTCTGATGGTGGTCACCCTGTTGTGTGTACAGTCCTTCCTCATGTGGAGCCAGTCTGGGTGCCTTAGTGCTGCTGGTACATAATGCTGTAGCCTCTCTTCCTTCCTTTTGGGCTTAACTACAGGTCTCTGTGTATGTGATCTGAAGTGTGATTTATTGATTATTTAGTTCTGTGTGCAGTGCTCTCATTTGATTGCCGTTTTGTGTTCTGGCTACTTTAATGTAGCTTGAATCACCTTATATCAGGAACTGGGGTCCATTATCATCTTTTAATTGTCATCAGTGAAGGATTTTAAGGTACAGACAGGAAGAATGAATTTCAGTATGTATTGCTCCATGTTTCAAGGAATGGGAATATATTCCATTTGGTGGTTTTTTTTTTCTCTAGGAAAAATCCATCCCCCTAACTAGCTACTTTGTGTAAGATCTTTTCATCTTCAATTGCTCAGATAGACATCAGGTGTTTTTCTGTCTTAGTTCCTGCAAGGTAATAAAGTACACTGTGCTTAAAATCAGGCATATTACAGATAGCAGAACTTCAGGAGTCCTATGGAGAGCAGCACTGACAGGGTGGTGTTCAATAAATCAATATTTGGACTTTTACTGTACATTTATTAGATATATGCCAATACTTCTTTGTTGCTGACAATTTGATTTTGTAACCTTGAGCTGCTTGAACATTTTGGTTTCTGAGAAGTTCTTTCTCTTACTTATTTACTTGCTTCAGTGGAAAACACAATGGTGTCTTTCAAATGCTGTTTTCTTCCTGAAGTCTGTGATAGGCTGTAAGTTTTCACCAAAGGATTTCAAAATTCTTAAATGTTGAGTACTTGACATTGAAGATAAAGGGATTTTCAATACCTCTGTTGGTATGGATACCACCATGATGTCATTACTGGCTGTCTCAGGGCTGTTCCAACCTCTCTTCGAGAAAAGAGTAATATCGAAAGGAAAACTATTAGGTTATTTTTGAGCTCCTTCTATCCTGGCCTTGTTGTGATGGGAACACACCAGTCTACCTGAGCAGCATTTAGGAGAATACTTGTGACTCCTTCCTTCAGGACAGTGTGGCTCCACACGTGCTTGCTTATGACTGCAGATGAGCTGAGGAGACAAAAATTTTACCATGTAGAGCTTGTTACACTCACAGGGATAAATCCAACAAAAGTCTTGTCTGTTTTTCCTTCTATCTTGGATACAGCAGATCAGGATTGTTTTACTTGTGCATTTGCAGTAATCCAAAATAGGGATTTGGGGCACTTGAATTCTCGCCCCCCCCCCCCTTCTTGGATCCCAATAGCAATTACCATATGGTGTTTATAAGCACGGGACCTGTACTGGTCCTGGAAGGAGCTGTGTTACAATGTCATTCACTATCACAGAAGTACAGCAGAGCAATGCTTGGGCTGAACTGTCGTTAGGTACAGGAGATGGTCAATGGCTGTCTGGACAAGTCTATTCCACTGGGATTTAGCTTCAACATATTTTCTCTAAATCAAAAGCTTCATAGCATAGTTTGCCTTAGTCTTTAAGAGGTCTTTGCACATTGCTAGTGATGATAAGTGTCTACTGCTTGGACTGAAATGTAGTAATTCTTTGTATTTTAGGAAAAGACCTTTCTTCTATGGTGGATGCTGCAGTCCGTCAATTCAGACAACTGCTAGGAGGTTGATTTCTCCTCTTTTCCCTGACCTCCCATCCCCAGTGGTTCCCCAAAAGCGTTTCTGTCTTGCTGAAGTCTGCTGTTCTGCAGTTCTTACAAGTACTAACTAATGTAGACTCAGGTCTCCTTCAGTTTATAAATAGAACTTAAAGCTCTAGCTTAAATGTTCCCAGGCAGGTAACATCTGCTGTGCCAGGGCTTGATCATGTTATACTCACGTACATGTAGTTCTGCCCCACGATTTCTGTGGAGCTTTTGGCAGCATGATTATCAGACAGACTTCCTTCTTCACACTCTGATTTCTGCAGCTTCCATCGCCCAGACATTCTTGGCTTCCCATGCTCACTGAGGATTTTTGATGGCTTCCTTTGCTGTTCACTCACCAGACCTTGTTGCTCCCCAGCAGCCTCTTCTCCCTTCTCAAATAAGCATGACCCATTATGAATTTTGCATGTTCTCTATTACAACAAAGCTTTGGGCAAAAGTAAGGCCTGGACAGGCAACTGGATGTGAAGCCTGAGGGAGTGAATGTGTCAAGTGGGAATGTGGGCAATGGGAGGAGGCATGGCTTGGCTGCCCCCTCTGAAACGCTGCAATTACAGATGGAGTGTGCAGTGCATCTGAGCCTTTTCTTCTCACTGTAGTCAGATACCCTCTGACCCATAGCTGGTTGCTTGCTGTTAATGCACTGGGTATTGCAATAAGAAGTAGAGCTCACAGTCAGTAGTTAATATTTTTTTTCTCTAACTTTATTCCAAGTGGCTTTCCTATGCTATAAATATATTAAGATTATAATACAGAAATTAAGAAAAAACAAGACCTCTCTCTGCATTAATGATCCAGCCCCAAACTGTAGAACTTATAATTTTGGATGGTGTTTCAAGATCATAGCAGAGAAAACTGTTTTAAATACAGATTTAAAAACTACATGTGATTTTTAGAAGTTCCCAGAAGATAACAAGAATGATTGAAAAAAAAAAAATTTACATTTATGAATGAATGCTCAGAGTGGAATATTTTTGTTTGTTCGGCTAAAGTTTTAAAACTAATGAAATGTAGGGGATTAGCAGCAGTGGGTGCAGGAATCATCTGTATTTTTGAACAGTTGCAGTACAAATAGTGTCAATATAGTCATCTTATGGTGTTCTTCCAATATGGCTTGGTTTTTGCCATTGAATAAGAACTTTAATCCTGGTATGTCTTTAAAACCTTCAGCATCTTTTTAAAGATTGCCACAGAATTTCCCAATTTACAGTAATTGCAGTTTTTCAACAGATTTCTGTCAGACAGGAAATGGAGTAAGACTGGAACTTGCTTGGTGTTTTACTGGTATGTGAAGGTCAGAGGCTCTTGATCATTATGAAAATGTGTAGTTTCTTGTGTGTGTAGAGTGCTTGACTGAACAGTATATGAATTTGTTCTTTCAGACTGACAGCAAGTAGACCGGGGTGAGAATTTGGATAATAATAATTTCGATAAAACTTACTTTTTAAAATATAAGTTATCAAACATAATGTTCTAGTTTTATTGACCTAGTTAGTTAGTAAGATCTCTGGAGCAATCCAGAGGTTAATGTTTTATTGAATGTGTATTTTCACAATAAAGTAAGAAAAATGAATATGCTGTTTAAGTATACTATTCTTATTTATAGTATACTGTAGTTCTTGTTGATATTAATCTAAAATATAATTTTATAAATATTCTATGTAAGTGCAGCACTAAGGAAAAAAAAAATCACAGATTTATTTTAACAGTGAAGGAGTTACTAATAAAGGACTTAAAATTAATTCTGAGTGCATAGTGGCCTGCTGCCAAGGCTATTTAGGAACAGATGTGGCTGAAATAGATACCAATAGTCTGTTTGGGATCTCTAAAGTAAGACATCTGTCAGTCTATCAGTCAGTCAGAAATAATGGAAACGGGAACTGGCTGTTACAAAATGTGAATTAGTGAAGTTCCATGCTGGTCAAATTCAAAGCTTTTGATTCTACTCCTGACATGTAGACAGCATAATTTCTCTAAGTGGTTTATCTATTGTCTGAACAGGAAAACTATTTTTCAGGAAGAGACATAAAAATAAATATTATGAAGCGTAACTGAGAGTTGAGATGTACATATATCACATTAATATACAGCTTTAAGATGTAAATTGAAGGAAGAAAGCGTGCACTTTTAAACAATCCTATGGTGTCTCTACTTGTAAGACATTCTTAGATCTTTTTTGAGGAAGACCATACAATTAATGTCTTTTAGATAAATTCTCACAGTTTCATGCAGCATTTATTAATTTAGAACTTTTGGTGACAAATGAAAAATATTTAAGGAAATGGGGTTTACTAATTAAAGGTGTCTTAAAATTTGTTCTTTATTTCAGGTGATTTTTAGACATACTTTGATTCTCTGTGTGTTTTTTATCCTCTATCTGCAGATTAGTTCATGGCTACATTTTTTTGGAACAAACATTGTTCACACTTTATGATGTTTTTCTTGCATTTTACATGTATATGCACCTCTCTGCTTATGTCTAAAGGAATTAAGATAGCCTGGGCATCTAATAGTGGCTTTTGTAAGTATTTTTAATTTTCTACCTTCAAAGAGATCAATCAGATATCTAAATATTTGTTCCAGAAAATAAGTTTCCGTGCCAGGTCTTACAAATTGAATTTATGTGTGTTTGGTTTTACATACATGTTAAGCTGCACGTATGTTAGTGACCCGGATTCTGATGTTTCATTAATTTGAAATAAGAGGATTTTTTTTAGCTTTCACAGAAAGTAATAACTCTTCTTCATGGCCTTTTTTTAATGCAAAACTATTTCTATTGGTGATGTTGTGGTTTGTATTATCTTAAAGCTGTTGTAGGCCATAAACCAGAAAGTTTTAGACTTGCCTTAAAGGTGATGAGTTTTGGCTTTGTGGTTGGTTTGTTTGTTTTTTTTTTTTTCTCTTCAGTTCTCCTGTTACACTATGTAATAATTAGGTCTTGCCATGTACTGTTATTGTAGATAGGGTGATGTTCTGCTTTATTCATCCTCCCTGCCTGGCAAGTGAAGGATGGTGACTGGCTGGGTGCTTGGCATATTATGCATCATCAGGCTGTTGGCACAACAGTGGCAAGACAGACATAGCTGGTGCTGTTTTTTGGCTGCTGAGCAGGCCAAATGAAGAAAGATAGGTTGGAATCAAGGAGCAATCAAGAGTACTGTGGTGGGGGTGAGCTGATATATTAAGGGATTGTAAGGGTTTTGGTGAAGTGCCATGTTTGTGGGTACTGTGGAGAGGGATTTTAGTGAATTGAAGGGAAACTGAAGCTGTTGCTGGGCAGATAGGAAGACATACTATAGTGCATGAGGTGTGCATGATACAGGGCATGGAAATGACTGGAAAATCAGAGAAGACATAATAATGTTGTGAGGTAAAGAGAAGTAGAATACAAGTTCATTCTAAAAAAAAAAAGTTATTGAATTTCCATAATATTCCTGTTCATAGAGTAAGTGCTAACTCTTTGACTTTGCTTTCTGTGCAAAGGTGTGCAAGAATAAATTGTTGATATTGCTTATATAGCATGATGGAAAGAATCCAAAAGTGTGTATTAAAAACGTTGATATACTAAGCAATCTTTGAAGTCCACAATAGTGTTATGGGCCTGAGAGTCCCTTCCTCAGTGTAAATCAAAGTTTTCTAAATCATTGCAATCAGTATGCAGTCAAATCCCTTATCTGAGCATAAATCTCGTATCTCATTTTCTGAATTGTCCTTTTCTTTAGCCTTTGAGAAACACTATAACACTATTTTACTCCCCCCCTTTCATATTATAGATGCTGTTGTATTTTTTTTTTTAATTGGCATTTTACCATAAAATCCAAAGATTTTTATCCCTCTACCATGCACCTTTACATCTTTTCTGTTGCATCAGATGCTGCCAACATACCTTGAATTTCAAGTGTAGTTTATTGGAAAATGCATGGTTTCTTTTGGGCAACCCCTTAATTTAGAAGCAGTGATCTGTAAATGTCCAAGAAGCTACATAATTCCTGATTTATTTATTTATTTCTTTTGTAAAGTCTACAGGGAAAAAAATACAAAATCTGATTAGTAGTTTGGCCACTTAAAAACTGAGATTGCTGCCTACTTTCTTTGTCTGCAGTTGCTTCTCTCCCTGGACTGTGTAGGATGTTGTTCTGTAGCATCTTGTGTGGGATAGTTGTGGGGATTGTGAACCTTCTACTGTGGTAAATCCATATAAGCTTGCTTCCATAGTTGTAACTGTTTGTGGTAATAAATGGGCTAGAATTCAGAGTATGATGTTCTTTTGCATTTTTTTTTTATTTTTTTTTTTTTTATCTTGGCAAAAGACATGCTCAGATTAAGGCATTTCTATCTTTAATTTACAGTTAAAAATAGAAGTAAAACTAAAGCAGTAAAGTTTGTCATCTGCTCTTGTTGGAGTCAAAATAAACAAAACTTAGATAAACAATTTTCCTTTAATTGTAGATGTCTTATTTGTTAACTACATATGTTACAAAACAGCAGGTAAAAAAAGATGTTGCAGTTATGCAAAACCAAACAAATAAGTATTGGATAGAAGGAATCCTTTTTTTATTTCTTGTTTCATTTAGGTACATCAAACTATGTTATTCACTGCCTATGGAAGGAAGTTTCAACTAAAATACATGTAGTACTCTATAAATATTTGTATCCTTCTTAGACAATTTATGAAAAAGCCTAAATGGCTGAAAATCTGAGAACACAGACCTGAAAAACTGAGCAATCTTTGTGTACCTTAGTGGTCATGGAACTGATGTTTTCCTTTCAAGGAAATCAGTGATCCTGTTTTTTATGACTTATGTTGTAACAGTATGTGCAGACAAAAACCCATAATGTGTTGAGTATCTGATACATGTATTACCATAAGGAACTGCTATTATGTTAGACACCAACTGATTTCGTGATAGTGTTGGATTTCTCTCACATATGCTTATGTTTTTGTACAGATGATCCTTTAGGAACATCTGCTAGTTTTGTGGTGGTATCTACTGTTTCCTTTCAAAATTTGACCTTTTTGTCATTTACTAGTGGTACTGCTATAGAATTGCATTATACTAAGATCCTTTTCTAAATTGATTCCTGTCTCATGGATATTAACAGTCAAGTTTTGGAGTTAATTGTGTTTCACCATTCTCTGGCATACTATAGAGTTACATGCAACTGTAAAGGTAATAAATTAACCATTTAATATACCTCTTTTTTTTTTCTTAATCTGCAAATTTGAAATAAGTGACTAGAACTTTTTCCTTTCAGCTGTTTAGATCATCTCAAAAAATACTTGCATCTTCAGATTAAGTGTAAGGATGGTATTTCTGAAACTGTTTCACTAGGGGAAGAAGTTCTGGAACTTCCTTCTTACCATTTAGGAACCCTTCCCCCTTAAGTTGAAGTGCATATAATATCATTTGGATGGTGATACTAATTTAGGATGAGTCACATCTTCAAGTGTAGCTGAATAAGTGAAAATGCAAGCACAACTGAAATTCAGTCATGAATGGGGTGCTGCAACTAGCAGGGAAGTAGTGACCCTGTAAATGCAACCAAAATTGGCTTCTTAGTGTGTTGGCAATGCCTTCTCTTGGATGAATTACCAAGACATATTATACTTTATCTTTCACATGTAGATGTTTTCTGGTAACTGGATTTTATGTAGCTACAATGAAGAGTTGAAGACATTGTTGTTTCCTATTTCTTTATGCACTCTAGCCGAGCATAGAAATCCTTTTTGTAGAACTTCAGATTTTACAGTCAAAGTGTTTCGCTGTGGCCCTCTGCAGGAAAAAATGGTGTGGTGTTGTAGTTTGGAAAGGCTAATAATTTTGTTTCCAATGTATGATGTACACTTGTAGTTACTTTCACATAGTAGTGTTTGTGTTTTTAAAAGTAAAATCTGTATTTAAGCATGCATGACACTTAATAATATTTTTTAAAATGATCTAGTTACACCTTTTTACTCCAAAGTGTATTAATTTAAAAGGTGATCAAAAGTTATAAGTAAATGACTTCATATTTTTCAGTGACAGTGCTGCTAAGGGAAAAAAAATCCAGTTAATTTAAAATACATTTGTGACTTTCTTGGTTGAACCTAAATTTCTTTATGAATATGTATTTTGCTATTATCAAAGTATGCAGGTTAAAAATGCACAATTGAATTATAACATTTTGCTTCCTGTAAGGCCTCAAGGTAATGGTTTTCCTATCGTGTTTCCTCATGGAGTCATAATCCCCCTCCCTCTGCCCTTGCAACACAAGTTCAGCGCAGCAACAAGAAATGTCCCATGAAGCTAGAAGCTTTGTAATACTGAAATTATCAATTTTTCCAGCTCTTCTTTGGTGAAGAACCAATAAGCTGTGTTTCACATAACATCCTAATACCCATTATTTAGGTACAGTTTCAGGAGTGGCATGTTTATGGTGTAGAATCATATTAGGTGAGTTTATGTTTTGGGAATGAGTTTGGTGCTTGGAGATGAGTGCATTTGTTTGAAGCCTTGATTTGTATTTGTATCTTTATCATGCTCCTAAGTGGGGTTGTTTAAAAAATGCTTATGCTTTTGATTTTGTTTCTTCCCCAAATTTTCCTACTTTGTTTCTTTTTTAAGAGTGAAGAATACCCTCAGGTTGTTCTTTGCTGGATAGGTATTTGAATAAAAGAAAATTTTTTTGTATGTTTTACGTTTGTCATCCTAACTGTATATAGTAATTTATTTCAGCATAGTGTCTACTGTAAATGCCAAATGTTGAATGTTATTTTATGAGTATGAGAGATTAAAGAAAACAAAAACACATCACAGAACTCATGATGAGCTCTTTATGTATATTTGATGACAACATAGCTATAGCTTTTAGCAACTTTGAGACTGATGCAATAAATACCTAAGCCCTGTAGCTGCAAAACCGAGAAAATGCTTCAAGCTACAGTTAATTTAGAAGTTTTATATGATTGTAAGCCAGAGCATGTAGAATGACTATAAGCCACAATGTTTGATTTTTGTAGAATTTGAGGTGAGAAAACAAAGTAGATCACAAATTATTCAATTGATCCCAGCATAACTTCTATAGGAGTTGAAAATTATTTTCTATGTTGACCATTGGCTTTATTTTACAAGGAACAATGAGTTTTTCTTACTAGTAGTATGGATGCTGCTGTTTCTGTCATAGTCTGTCAATGGTAACAGACACTGGGTTTTTCTGTTGTGGTTTTTTTTTGGTTGTAGTATTTTTTTGTTTGTCTGTTTTTTGTTTGGTTTTGTTTTGTTTTTAAATATAAAGGTGTTTTTAAATATAAAGGTGAATTCAAATTTCCTGGCTTTTGTCTATTTAGGCTATGCAAGAAGGTAGTTACTTAGATGCTTTTCAGTATAGAGTAGTTGCGGTAGTTGTCAGTTTATTTGAACTGTGACAATATATCTCTTCTGTCAGTCCATACTCTCAAGTGAATATAGGAAAGCATGCTTTGTGAAGCTCGGAAAATGCAAAGCAACAGATGTTATGTACTTCACAATTATACGTATCCTAGAAACAGATCTTTACACAGTGCAGACAGTCCTGGAAAAACAAAATTTGACATACAAATTATCAAGTTAAGGGTAACAACAATAAATACTTATGACTAAATATAATGCTGGTTTGCAGATACTGTTCTGAGTTTGAGTAATTAAATGTTCATCATTCTATTAAAGCCCCTTATTGTCAGATGTTTAAAAATCATCTTTGTATTTATATTTTTCTGTATTGTTTTAGTACAGTATAGTAGAAATAGAGTAAGTATTTTCACTTAAAACAATATTTTAGGAAAAGGGCTTTTTAAAAAATGGCCATATGATTCTGACTTAAGTGAAAATTCTTGGAAATAAATTGCTAAAAGTAAATAGGGAAAAATTCATGATAACTTGCTGGCTTTCTGTGTGAAAACAGCATGTCTTTGCCTGGATGATCTGTTGACTGTTCCAAAGATGGTTGAAAACTGAGATTGTTCCTGTCCAAGTCCTCTCCCTGGTACACTGTTTGTTGCAGGGCCTTTTGGAGTCTTGTCAAACAGTTCTGTCAGGAAAGGTACTGAAAGATTTTATACTTGGATGGTTTTGGACTTCCCAAAGGCATTCTCTGTCACATCTACATAGTGTAACTGAGGGTGAGGTAATTGGTTAGGGATCAAAATTATCATAGTGCACTTACAGTTAGATGGCTATAGATGGAGGTAACTTATGTCAATATCAAACTTGGAACAAATTTGTGGTTTCATTTAGTAAATTCTGCAGCTGACACATTCCAGGCTAAACCTAAATATATTGATAGATTACAATGATTGTGAGAAGATTCTATGTAGATGTCTTTCTTTAACTTGACATTACTCTTATTAAAGGACAAAGAATACTTCTGAAACTTCATGTGAAGTGTAATGTTTCTTGGTCACTTGACTGCAACTCACTCATTAAACAAGGCTGCAATTAAACTAAGAATATCCTCCAGATCCTTTTCTGTTCCACAGACCTTTTGTGATGGAGGAGTAGTATTAGCTATGGTTGCTTTAGAAAACAAAGCTTAGCAGAAGAGTGTCTGAGAGATGTTTGTAGTTTTCTTTTTTTTTTAAACTATAGTACAAACAAACAAACAAAAAACTAAAAAGGCTTTTTTTTTTTTTTCCCCCAATTACATTTATTGAGGAGTTAATTATTTAAAATATGTTGGAAACAAGCAGGTGGTGTTTTTGAAATTTTGTCCCTAGGTCTCACTTGTTTTATGGAAACCATTTGTGGAACATACACACAGAAATTCCGTATTGAACTTGCAATGTAATTTATACATATATGCTTGTTTGTCTTGCTTAAAGCTTCTATTGCTTTTTAAGTTTGCAAGTTTAACAATTTATCAATATTAGCTTGTATGCAAGAGCAGACTAATACAATGAATTTACAGTAAAAACAAAGCTGTTCTTAAATATTTCTCTTTTTTTTGTTGTTGTTGTTTTTGCTTCTAATGTTTGTCTTCTGTGTGTAATTAATGGATTGAAGGCTGCCTGAGAAGTTCACAGTGCCTTTAATATATTAACAATGTGGTCTGGGAGGAGTATGGAAGAGACAAAATGGCATGGGATAAACACAGAAAAGCAGAAATGATGAATTTGTTTGGGCACTGTTAAAATTGATGATCTCAAAATGCTTTTCCACTTCTGTTATGTCCTATAGCACAGCTTCAGAGATATGTCTGTTTTATGGATTTGACTTGGCAGTGGGACAGTGAGTCTTAAGAGTTGATATAATTAAGCAGAGTGTAATGTATAGGTCTCTCATCTGAATGCCTTCTTGGGATCACGATCAGGAGCTGTAGCTAGACCATTCTAATGTATATGATCATAGGTTTATTAGGTGGAAAATATCATGTCACTTAAACAATTTTTTAGGATTATTATGTTAAGAATCATTAAAACATAAATAGAGACTAAAGCAGATGTTTGTATGCGTTACAAACCAATGATTATTTCACCACATCTTGGATATGGTGTGGATAGATCTGTGGTTCTCAGCAAAGATGATGTAGGACTGGAAAAAGTTCAGGGAGTGACAATGATTAGAGAGGTAAGGAATGGCTCCTGGAGGAGAGTGATGGACTAGGCAGCACTTTTTGATCTGAAAGGGACACAGTTGAGATGGAGCCTGGACAGAGTAGATGGCAATGGCATTCTGTCTTCCAGCATGAGAAATAGTGTGCATCTAATAATGCTACAAAGAACCAGGCCTAACACAAAAGGAAAAATGTCACAGTAAGTAAGATAATGCAAAATTTACTGCCAAAGGATATTGTTAATGCTAAAAGATTTTGTGGATTTGTCTGGAGACGGAAGGCCTTATTTGAGTGCTGTTAAATGTGTAGAAACTGCAGTCATTTCAGGGTATTCCAAATGAAAATGTGTGGGTTATGAAAAATATAAGTGGAAAATAGAATAAATGCTTGCTTTATTCCTTCTCTTAGCATCTGCTTATGGCTATGGTTTGACATAAGATACTGGGACAGATGGATTTTTGTTCTGACCTGGTATTGCTGGTCTTATGTACTAGAAACAGGTTAAATTATATTGAAATGATACTTTATGTAAAAGCATAGCCTGTAACTCCATCTGTATTTGCATTGCTAAGCAAGTTTTCTTGGTAGAATTTGAACTTCAGTTTGTCTAGCTTTCCATTACTTATTTTTATTGGTAGATCAGTATAGTTTAAAGAATATATCTTTTTTTGTCCGACAAAATATCAAGAGGTTAATTTTATTTAATGTTGTTAAGTATTACAATACAGTAACAGACTGTAGAGGAAACCTGTATTTCTTAGCCACAAGTGCCTTGAAAATATTGCTCATATGTATGTATGTTTATAATTATTAGAGTCTTGATTTTTGTTTGTTTGTTTGTTTGTTTTTTGTTGAGAAGGGAAGTTAAATGCCAAATTCCATAGCTAAACTTCTGTAGGGTATGATTCTGAAACTGTTACAAACCATTCCAGAAGAGTAATTAGTTTCATCAACCTCAAGATAAGGAAAAAGTGTAGCTGCAGTATGCTTAGCTGGTATTTTTCCATAAATCTCAGAAGATTTCTGATGTTCACAGGGCAGAAGATGTGTAATATTCATTCGTTAACAGCTTAAAGAAGTGTGCCAAGGTATCTATAATAATTAATACTTGAACAGAGGTGATTTTAATTTTCTTGCACTGATTCACTTAAGGCTAAATCAAAGGTTATAGTCTGATGTGTAATGTGTGGCTGGATATGTGCAGAAACTTGCATTTGTTAAATTTACACGAGCAAGGTAAGGTTAGCATTGTGATAGAAGAAAATTCAGATAGCATAATCACAATAATGCACATACTGTGCACGTGCCTGTGGGGAGAGTCTGAAGGTTCATCTCTGTTAGTTGCTGTATGGGTGCTTTGAATATGAATCACACTCTGACCCTGCAGCTCTAGGCACTATTTTTATGCTGTGAGTAAAATCCTTAGGATCTGCAAGTAAGATACTGAATTCAGCCTCGTAGTGGTAATCCCTGTCCATATGTATCTATGTGGTGCAATGCCAGTGTTTAAAAGTTTGATGGAATAAAAGTTTGTATGTTATTATGAGAGATTTGAATTGCAGTTTGTCATCTGATATGTGGTTCTCCAACAGTGAAAACTCATCCGAATTTTTTTTTTTTGTATGTTGATCAGTAGTCTTTCCATTTGAGTTTTGTACTTCTCAGTACTAGGATTAGGAATGGACTGTGATTAGGAATAGTTATATAAATGTGGTGTGTTGCTACAGTTACCATACTGGTGGTAAGAGGAGTAGATGAGAGAGGTCAAGGAATTTGCTTAAAATACATAGGTGACTGCTTGCCTGAGGCTATTGGTGCATACAAGGATGCAAAGCATATATCATGGAAAATTTTGTGTTGGGTTGTTTTTTGGTGATGTTTTGGTGTGGTGTTGTTTTGTTTTGTTGTTTTGTTTTGGTTTTTGTTTTGTTTTGTTTTGGCTTTTTTTGACTAGTAGCTCTGCTTTGAAGCAGCTGATACGCCTGTCAGAAAAATAAGTAGGTTTCTGTATGTAACCTAGTATATTGATGTAGTTTGATGTAAAAGTGAAAGTCATTGCTATACTGATAGTTAATTTTTAATTTTGTGGTATTCAATGCTGAATTTTTATTCACAAAGCATTTTGTGGATTCTGCATGTTCTTTAAAATGCATTAACTTATTCTACTTTATGAACTGGTTGCAACACAAATCAAAACCAAGATGGAGATCTTTTGATCTTAAGAGGTCTTAAATGTCTCATTACCATTTATAATTCCTGAACTCAATAGGAACTTAAACATATTAAAACAACTCAAAGTACTGGCTTCACGTGATAATTTTTGAATGTGTTTTGATTTCCAAAGGAGCATTATGTATAATTTTCTTAGTCTAATTAGATATTCCCCAGAATTATTTTATTTTTTCTGGAAACATTTTGCAGAGCTATTGATACATTTTATCAGTGTCTTATGTACATGATTTGAAATTTAAATTAGGTTAAAGACATTTGTTATTTACAATTTTAATTTCATTTCAATGTAAGTGTACTGCAGTGTGTATTCAACAGTTCTGCTGCTAAATGAAGAAAGCATATACTGAGCTTGCTGCGCAGATACATGGGCACAGGTGGACATCTTGGTAGCGTGCACCATGCAGTGAAACACATGGCACTACACAACATGGGGCAAAGAGCACGCAGTTAGAATTAGAAGTCATTTTATGGATACCTTGTAAATTTGTGCTTGTCCATATATGGTCTGTAATTTCTAAAAGAGATGTACATATTTTTATATTGAGTGTCTGTGATACATACGTCACTACTGTATCTGTCCTTTCTAAAGGGAGACGGTATTGAATGAGCCTGTTTATGTCAATATTTTAATAATTTATCTTTATAACTGCTTTTGTCTATATTTATAGTAACATTGGCACCCTGTGTACAGAAGATACAATCAGTGCTGAAAGGAAACTTGCATCCATCTGGAAGCAATAAACTTTTCTAAAAGACTGCACAGTGTTACTTAATCCTGTGATTTCTTACTGTGACTGAAATTAAGGTTTGATTCACTTGTGTCACATCAGATTGGTATCAAATCTTTTGTGAGAGCTTTGTCATAGTATTAAGCTACAACCAAAATTTTAAAATTTGTATAAGTCTGAGAATGTTATTTCCTCAGGCACAGCATTATGCATCGCTGCAAATGTAGTCAATTCAATATAATAACAACAACTGCAATACCAGAAAGCTTCTGAAGTATTGTATTTTTGTAAGCTTTCCTTTTATATGAAGGGCTAATTTGTATACTGCACAATTGACTAAGCGTACCTTAAATTTTGTATTATGTTCTAAGTAATTTTTATACTACATATGTATCACGTTGTTTAAAGTATATTTTTACTATGCCAAAATATTTTGCAAAGCTGGAGAAATATGAACAGTTGCCCTAAGAGGAAGGGGGGGGGAGAAACCCAATATGCATTATAAAGATCATCTAACAAAATTTTATGGTTTTTTTTGTTACTTTTCTTTTAAGTCTGTTACAAGTGTAGTGTACATGAATAAAATAGGATTCATTCATCCCTGAAGGCAGTGGTGTAGCTTACATTCTTCCTATTCCTGTGTGACAGCTGAGCTGAAGAGTGTTGGAGAGAAGGCAGGGTTTTATGCTTGTCAGAGGACTCTCTGGTGGTGCTGTTGCCATCTCTTACTTACCCTTGGGCTAGTGTAGAAGGTGCAGATAGAATGATACAAAGGATGGCTGAATTTATGAAGAAAGCTTCTAAAAAAAAATAGACCAAAGATCAACAAGGCTAAAATAAAACCTGTAGCTGTTTATCAATGAGAAGTTCATGGATGAGCTTATCTAGCAGCTGATAACTATGCTTCAATACCTAAAAGCATGAATTGCTAGCACACATGAATGACCAATAGCTTATGGAAGGAAATAGTCCTGTGTTTAGAATGGGATGTATCTGTTCGTTTGTTGGTTTGTTTGTTTGAAAATCGTTTCCGGACGTTCAGATATTTGAGGCATGTTGAATTCCTTTGAAAGCGAGACACTGATATTTAACAGTATGAAAATCTGTATTTGAGGCTCGAGCAAATCTCGTGCCAGTGAGAATCCAAGTAGAACTAATTATTAACTCATAGTTAATCAAACTCAGTGATGTCATGTGGCCATATAAGGCTATTTGATTCCCCACTTCCCCTTATTTTCTGAAATGACAGAAGTAATTGCCATGATTATGACAAAAATTAGTAGATACAAAACAGTTTGCGTGTGAGATTTTTCAAATGTAAAGTTAATCTTATGTTTCCTCTTTGGGGATTCTTTAGCATCTTTTAGCGCTGCTAATCCATTGTGTTAAATCACGTAAGCCATTTGAATCCAGTCTCTTTAACTGAATTCAATTATATGAGAGTTGTGTTGTTGGTCTGTGTAGGACTAGTCATTTAATCTGATGCTTGTGCTTGCAGAGCTTTTACGAAATGGAAGTCATTGATGTTTATTACTCTGTTACTCCAAAGCTTGTTATGTAACTCCTTTCATTTATTACATGAAAAGCCCCAAGTTTCTGGCACTTAATAAAAGGTTTGCTGCTACTTTTTCAATCATGTTCTGAAATTAAGAAGTATGTGGGCCTTACCCTAAACATAAAATATAGAACTTTCTATAGTAAATTTATTTTCAGTGACCTCCTTCTTGATGTGGTGTTAATGAGAAAAAGTAACTATTAAAAAGCAAAGTCTGCTGCATGCATGCTCTCAAATGCTTCAGGTTCAGAATCACTCGCCATCTGCCTTGCTTCCTTTCAGCTATCATTGTTGTTCTGTATAGCATTATTCCCAGTAGATCATCTTGTTAGGGGGGTTGTTTTTCATTTCATTATCTCCCTTGAATTCTTTGTTGGAGAATGAAGGAGAAACTCTTCCTTAAGGTGAAGCTTCTCTGGAACAGTGTTAGGCTAAACTTTAATCATGCTTTTCCATGGAGGCATTTATACAAGAAGCTAGTGGGCTTCCTGGTAGTTAATAAGCAAGATACTTCAATTGCACTTGCTCTAAACCAGAAATGGTGCAAGATACTAATGAAAGCTTCACGGATAGATGCTTAGTGAGCTTCATTACAAAAAGGGCCTGTTTATGGCCTACTGGGCATCAGAGAGACCCAGGATGCTGGGTGCAAGTGTCACTCCTGAGATCTGGTTACTCTCAGAGGGGAAGACCCCGGGCTTGGCTCATTTCCAGGGGGAGTCAGCTCTAGAAAAGATGACCTTTGAGGTGTACTAAACTCTGGTCTTATAGTGTGGGATTAATTGAACTGTTCCCATGTTTGCTCTGCCAGTTGCCAGCATCATCTTTTGTTTTGATTCAGCCAGAACTAGGCATTTGGGCAGGTTGTTTTGTTTGCTTGCTTGTTTTTGTGTGTTTTTTGTTTGTGTTTTTGTTTTTTGTTTTTTTTTTCCCAAAAGATCTGCCTTTTGACATTTTTTGAAGGTGCCATGAAACTTAGCCAAATTTTAAGTTCTTAAGTATGGTCCAACTCAGGACTTCAGGGACTGTAACGAATGTCCTCTGAAGCTGCTCTTCCTGCAGTTGCTGTAATCACATGATGCTGGGCACAGGGGCACGTAGCTGCAACAGCCCTCTCTGTTTTCTGAGAATTTTCAGAAGAATGAGGGTTAGTTTTTAAAAGGTATGGTGGGATATAGGAATTGAAATCAGCTGGTTAAGGGATCTTGGGGGAAAGAGACGTCAGAAACATGGAAAGAGCCAAGAGAGGAGGAAGAAGGGTAGGAGGTTGCAGTTTTAGATGTGTTTACTCATGCTGTGAATATAGTAAAATTGTCAAGAAATATCCTGAGCAAAGAATGAAAATACTTTTCACTTTTTGTAGAATAAATTGAAATTTGCACAACATTGCCAACACCAGTTTTATATTGTTGTATTTATCATATTTTAATTTTTTAAAAATTATTTGTAAGAATTACTAAACAGAGAAATAAAATAATTTCTGTTATCTAATATAAGCCTTTATCCCATGAGCTGGGATTTGCATTGGCAAATTACTATGTTCTTTGGTTGTTTTTTTTTCTGTCTGGGATTGAGTTGAAAAAATGGAGCCTGAAGTAAGGATTTGTTCAAGAACATGATTTTCTAGTATATCAGTTATTCTTTATAATAATCTTATACTTAGATACAGCTATCTATGATAGTAGTTTAAAATAAGATGACTTATCTAAGCCAGAATAGTGAATAATGCCTTTTACTGTTGTATTAAAACAATGTGTAATTTCCTGTCCAATGAAAGTGAATTATATGCCAATACAGGTTTGTAAAGTGGAGTTTTATACTGAGATTTGTAATTTTTTTTTTTAATTGATAAGATATAAATGGAGCTCTAAAAAATAAGATAAGCCATTGTGCATCTTTCCCACTTGCCGACTCTTGTTCTGCATTTGTGTGATCTTTGGGGAGTTAGCCATTGGAAGTGTAAATGCACAGCAGATTAGCTCAAACCATGTTGACTTTCTGCTGATGAAAAGAGACAGTCCCAGTCCTTCCTTCTTCCCTGCTGTGTATTTTCTTATCACTCTGAAGCACCTCTAGTTTTTTAGGACTTGTGTTGAACTGATTAAATTAAACAACTTGTCAGAAGACTAAGCTGGGTGGGCAGAGTGCACAGTCTATGTTACTTTAGGGAGTTAAGTTGATGTAGCTTGGTTTTGCCAAGTGGCAGACATACAGTAAAAAGGCTGCACTACACAGTTGTGGCAGGTGAGTAAGGGTAGGTGCTTGCATTGAAAGAGAAATTAATGGCAAGGTACTGCATTATCTTGGCAAAATACATCACCCTCAGATTCTCTAGAGAAGGAGAATGAAAATTAGTTGTATTCCTGTCAAATGTTTTTAAGCTCAATTTTCTACCCTGAGGGACTACAGCTGTTGCTGCAAGTGAATAGCTGCCATTAAAAGATGAAGTTAATAGTTACACACTGCTTTTACGCTCCAGCTCTGGAGGAACTGAGATGTGTCTCTTCAAGTACTTTGTAGTACTTTCTGAACTCCTTGTTCGCAAGGATGTCACTGCACAGTTTGAGAAATGTTTCTCTAGACTAGGGCCTTGGTTGTGTTATGCTTCCCTTGCAACACTTTTTAAAAGGACTAAAATAGTGTATAGGTAACCTTCAAAGAAAAACCATTGCCTCCGCAAACTGGCCCTTGCTCTATTGTCTTCTCAACTTACTGTTTGATACTCTTGGCAAGCAGAAAGTGAAATTTTGTTTTCTCTTCTTGCAGAAGAGAGTAAGTGGCATAGCATCAAATTTTGCGAAAGGTGTTACATGACCTGTCTTCTGAAATAAAAAAAACCTTGAAAATTCAGAAGTGTTCTGAAAACAGCTTTTCTGTGTCACATTTGGAGTCTTTAAATTAAATAGCTTAAGCTATTATGATAAGCTTATGTGATTCTCATCTCTTCTGGCAAGAATGATCATATTTGCTCTTGTATTTCTCATTGCCAGTCCTCCTTAGTCAAAGTTATAAATGAAAACTGTGTATGTTTTCTGCATCAATTGTGTGCTACTTACTGTGCTTTGCAGACTACAGTAAAGGGAAAAATGGGCTTAGTACTCTGAGTTAATAGTTGCTGGTTTATATGCATTAGAGATTATCATATTAATTTTAAATATTCCTAAACCTAAATTCATGGATACATTCTGAGAACTAATTAAATTTTTTATTCTATTTATGTCTGTTTTGTTTGTTTGGTTTATATTAATATAGTTATATTTTATTGTATATCCTGAATGATTGCTTTGAAAATAGCATTAATACAGTGTAGGATGATCTGTAATAAATTCCATAATAACTACTGCTGATCACTGTATTTGCTTTGGTATAGTCTTGATGATTTTTATTTCTAATTATTTATTATGTTACATTGCACTCAGCTGTATCTATCAACTAGTAATGAAGTAAACTTTGAGATCATAGTGGGACAGAGAGCTTAAAATGTGTAAGAGATTTATTTATTAAATGAAGTTAAGTGGGGCTATGTGTCTTGCCAAAGGTCACAGTAAAAATTTATGAGCAAGGGCGTATGAGACATTTTCCTTCATGTCCAATCCTTATACTTGATTTATGCAGTCACGTTTCATGTGTATTTTTTGCTGCTTTCCATGTACTTCAGATATTTGATATGGAAATTAAGTCCTCAAATACCACTTCTACATGTTGGGCCTCTATGGTGGAAAAACAGTCCAGTAAGTGTTTTGTTGCTGAAGTGTAGATGTTTATATTTTAAGAACACACTTCTCTTTACAAACTATTCTATTTTTCAGTAGTACTGCTTATTTCTCTGTGTATGATTTCATGCTGTAAACATGAGATAATCTATTTGTTTAAAGCCTAGTTTAACATTCTTAACTAATTAAAATTAGGTTTACTATTTACAATGAAACTGCATTTGAGTGTATTAGTTCCTTGCTCTTTGATTTAGCTCAGTGTGTTATATTTAGACCATATTTTTTATTAAATAAAATATTAGACTACCATAAATAGGAAAAAATGTATGAGAGTCTCATTGCTTGAAATCAGTGAGAGGATAAAAAGGGGCATAAAACTTCCTAGAAACTCATATATCCAGGCAGGCTTTTTTCCATGCTGTATTTGGAGAAAAAAAAAGTATAAAAAAGTGGACATGTGCAGAAACTGAGTACAATTAGCGTCAAGCAGATAAATCCAACTCTAATCCTGTTTACGCTCTACATCAGACAGATGTGCTGAGATTGATTTAGACAACCCCTTGGCTTATAGTAATTTTTTTTTAAGTGCCATATATTCTGGTTTTGTTAGATCTTTGTTAAATGTTAAGTGCTGTTAGTTTTACTCTTCCCTAATGCCTGTAACCTACTTTATACAGGTTCCTTCTGATGATGACAGGGCAGCCTGGTAGAAGAGATTATCTTTATTCCTTGTAATTAAATTGACTTTTTTTTTCAGAAGATACAACAATGGGAATTGAGTACTGAATTAAATAAATAGCATGATATCTAATAGATGTATACTTAAATCTCTTGCAAGAACAGATGGTACCCAATATCTTTCTAAGTAATGTGAGAGGACAGTTAATGTTCTGAAACAACTAGCAATAACCGATATGATACTAATGAACCAATAGGTTTTTAGAAGTTTAAAAAAAGTGTCTAATCCAGTATATACTTTAATAATAAAATAAACTTGGTTGTTATCATATCCTAGAAATAATTTAGTAATGTAGCTCATGACTTATATTTTCTTTATCTGAATTATTTTATAAAATTTTACTGCATTTGTCATGATCTTATTTTCTGTAAAAAAAAAGATTAAAAGTATAGAATATGGCTAGGGACTTTTATGCAGATTTCTTTTCAGCTTGAGTAAAACTTGGCTGTCCTAATCCTTCTAGCTACTTCAGTATTTCCCCTACAATTTAAAACTCGTCTATGATGCTTTTGTATGATTCAGTATTCCTACAATTTATCTTCTTCTCCGGGCTGTATCTGGACATGTATTCCAGTAGAACAACTGGAGTCAAACACTATTTTTGAAATTGTAGTGCTGCCCAGTAAGCATGTATTATTTTAATTTTTAGAAGTTTTGATGTCCATCTGAATAACACAAGAATTTGACAAATGCAGAGTAAGAGGAAGATTGACTTTTAAACGTCCCTTTCAACCCAAATAATTCTATGATTCTATATAAAGGTAAATAAAAATCTGGCTGGAATAGTAGCATGAAAAGACAAGGCAAGCAAAACATTACCTGCCTTATTACTAAATGTCCTTCTATAAAAGTTAGTGGGAGAAGAAAAAGTATTTTAACAGGTCTTTATTTTACTTGATTTGTGCAGGACAAATAAGCAAATGTTTGTAATATATCTGTGATGCAAATGCGTAACATTAGAATAACATAATTTGTAATATTCTTAGGAAAAGTAATAGTTTAATCAAATATGTTATTTGTTTAAAAATATTTAAAGAGCAAACCCATTGAGCATATTTATATTGGCCTATGGTAATAAGTGCAGCAGCTCAGTTGTTGCTGCAGAACAGTTGTTGTTATATTTCATGTGTGTTTATATTTACCCATTTTCCTAAAATGCTCATTTTGCATGCTGGGATTTTCAGTGTTCTGTATGTCTGACAGTGACACTTTCTGGAAATAGATAATTTATGAATCAATTGTATGCTACTTATTGTGCTTTGCAGACTACAGTAAAGACTACAGTTGCAGACTACATTATCATATTAATTTGAAATATTCCTAAGCAGACACACCCACCCCCCAAAAATGCAGTTTTAAAAATTAAAACAAGTGTTAAATAAAGTATTCAACTATGTAGTTCGAGCTAAGTGTTTCATTTAAGGCTTCCAAAGACTATTCACCCCAAAATGTTTTAGAAGAGAATACAAAGTTGAAAAAAATCAAGATCTCAGATTTTGTAATGTTAGTATCAAGGCTGCTTGTACAAGGTCTACTCACCCTTTGAGTCTATGCAAAATCATGGTTCAAATGGAATCATGCAGCTCCCCCCCTCCCCAGTACCCTGGTTCCATTCAATATATCTTCTAGAAGGTACTTTTACAGCAATCATTACAATACTTTAAACTTTGTTTTGTTTTCTATCACTTGGTGAGTTTCCTCTGTATATTTGCTGTGTACTTAAGAAAATCTGCACTGCAGACTTCCGGTGTACTCTCTCTGTGCACACAGTTACTTGTCACAGTATTCCTGCTAAGAATGTAATGCTTTTAGTACAGTTTTTCACCTTGCGAGCTAATGTATGGAGAAATTAAAATGGTAAAATGTAAGAAGTTAGAAAAATATGTTGGAAGTATAATAAGGTCATGCTTCTATCTGCACTAGGTTATTTGGTATAGAACAGGAAAAAATAGGTTGGTTGAGAATTAGGAGAGGTAATACTGATTTGAGTTTTATCTGCATCAGCATTGCTGAGGTGTACTCCTCTGGATTCTGGATAGAAGAATGATCACTGCTTAGTTTGGTTCAAGAAATGATGTCAAGAAATGTCAGCGTCAAACTCTTAGAAGAATTGATGCAGGCTTCTTTGTCCTGCTCAAAAAAAGTATGACTTTCTGGTGCCCTCAGCTTCATATAATGTAATGAAGTACATGGTATTTGCTTTTGCAGTCTCACCCACACTGCTGTCCATCTTTCCCAGGAAGACAGTTAAAACGTATTTTTGCAGCTTCTCCCTGGCACTTCAGTACAGCGTACAGCAGCTTTTAATCTAACAGAATCTGTTTAGGCTTTTGCTATTGAGAAAGCTCTTGACTGAGCTGTTGCTAGATTTGGAAAAGGGTTCTGGTTCCTAGGGTTTGTTGCCTTGGGCTGCAAAGAGACCTTTATTGGTCTAGACTGTTGGATCTGCTGTAATTGCAAAGAAAAGAGGGAAGAGAAGCCTGTACCTGTACAGTAGTTCAGTTGCTATATGTCCAAAAGACATTTGGAACTAGTGTCACTGAAGTGATAGTGCCTTCAGCCCCAGAGTCTATGTGTGTAACAGCCTCAAGGTAAGAAAACCTTCCCTTAGTGTTCAGCCTAACACAAATCTACCCTGGGGTTAGGGTCTTGGACTGTCACTAGAACTTTGGAAACCATTTTTCTTTTGCTTGTCTTCTAATATGAATTGATAACTTGAAAATGAAAGATGAGATGGGTGCCATGCTTTTGGTTTCTTTTTCTATTTTAACTTGACTATTTTCTGATATGTCTCTAGTCTAAACCCGAAAGGCAGCAGTTATATCAAATGAAAAAAATACATTGAGCATATAGTCAGGTTAGGTGATAGCACACTTTCTGATCTGTGATTTAGGAGAATACAACTGCTATGATTGCTATGATTTAGGAGAATATAATGAAGAATTTGCTTCTGAATGCAAATACAAAACAAATATTTATTCACTGTTCTTAGAGTGTACAATTTTATTCACTTTTCTTTTAATATCAGAAAAGGGATTAAATAGCCTCTTTGAATTATGTTATTTGTATAGCTGGATACCTAACCTAAATAACAAGAAGCAGGTAAGATATAAGACCAGTGACTGAAGCTAGAGGTGAAACCATAACAATATTATTTTATTTTTTAAAAAAAGATATTTCTCCTAATCATATTGATACCACTTTCTTCCCCCTCTCCAGGTGATTCCAGTATGGTTTCACAGGCTCAGGAGGAGATTCTTGAAATGAAAGATGTGTTTTCAGTAAAACTGAAACGTCGTCGTTTCGTAGGGCAGAAGAAAGGTGGTACTTTGTTGGGTATCACGATTTTTAAATGCTTGCATAAAGAGGAGAATAAACTAACAGACTGTGCTATCCATTTAAATAACTTAAGTGAAGATCATTGTCATTCATGGTTTAGACATCTAAAGGAAATTTTGAATGGTAAGTATTTAATTGGTTTATGTCATTATTATTTCAGACTTGTTTCTGTTGGCAATGCATAAGGTTGAGTGAAGCTTAAAAAATATTTTGCCTATGGAAATTGTCACATATACCAATATTATTGCTGGAAAATGTTTACTACTGAAGTTTTACATGGTGAAGTGCAAAATTTACGAAAGTGGCAATAGTTGACTAATGCTTTTTGTAAAAATTAAACTGATGCTATTTTTTGGAAATGTTTTGGAAGCTATGAAAATAAGTAGCTGTATTCTCAGTGGAAAAATTCTGGGAAATCTGTTTCTTAATGAAATAAAATACTTTCTTGACGAATTGCGGCACATCTGATGGTACTACAGTTGTTGCAGTCCTGGGAATTCTTCAGGGACTTCATGGTGACTGTTTAGGAGCTCACACTTGAGACCTACAGATTCTTTAAGAGACTAATGGGAGAGGCTTTCCTTAATAAGTTCACAGGTGGAAGTGCTCTTAAGGCTCTGTAGGACTCTTATTCTATAATTTGATACAAAATATAATGAGACTAGCTAGTGATTAAATTCTTTATTTTAAAAATATCTTTGTGTTTACCTCAGCTAATGCCAACCCATGATAGCTGCATTTTTTTCTCAGCAGCTGTATGAAATTTAAGAAAAAAGTATTCACCATTTAGGAAAAAAAACTCCACCACAAATCAGAGCCTTTCCCTGTAATTTAAACCATCAATATTGGAAAGTAATATAATGTAGCAAACTTGTGATTTAAAAAAAATAGAACGCTTCCTCCCCCCCAACCCAAATACTCTGATTTAGCTCAAAAATATGTCTCTCCTTACAGACTATAGCTAATTAGTTTATTTCAGAAGCAAAACAATATATCTCATAATAGACTCTTAAAATTCTAGCTGAATTGTTAAAACTGAGCCAGATTACAGAATTCAGATCTCACACATCTGTAGTGTTTGTAACAACACTTTCAATAATGATTTATAGAGTACTTCTAGTAAAGTGACTGTCAAAAGCAGATATTAGAGAAAGTAAAATAACTTGAGTTATTAACAGGGCATTCTCACAACGTTTGCTTACAATATGCTTTGGATTTTCCACATAAAACATGCATTAAAAAGTGCCTTCCCTTGCCCCTTTTTGAAAGACTTTATAATGAAATATCTAAATCTGCAAAAGTGCCAAGATTCTTGCAGATCTCCAGCTACCCATAAAGGCAAGGACATTTGCATAAGGAGCAAATGTCTGTTTTGTTCCCAGATTACCCTCCATCCATCAGGAGCAATGATACCATATGTTCACAGAAAAAAAAGCTGCAGTATCTCTCTCTCAGGTTGCCTTGACTTCGAGGTGCAGTCTTTGTTTTATAGCTTTGTAATTGGAAGCCACCTGAACTGAAAAAAGCATTCTGTGCGATGTTGCTATTTGTAGTTATTCCTTCAGACTCATTCTATCTCCAGAAGCTCAAACCTTGTGCAGAGTTTCCTTGATCTCTAATTAGTACATTTTTCTCCTTTCCTTCTACTTCAGGAATAATCAGGCCTTGGGGTGGGAGGAGGAAGAGTGTGTGTGTGTGAACCCAAACACAGTTCCCCAAAATATCATTCACTAATGTGCATATTAGGTTCTGTAACTGCAATAAAAATAGTTTTCACACTGTTATATTTGGAAGTCTGAGTAGATATCCAAACTGCCTTTCTATCCAGAAAATCACCAAAAAAGCTGCAACGTTTCTGCATTCACTGTGCCAGAGACACATCAGTAATTCAACCAGGGATTGTATAGTAATGGTATAGTTTAGAAAAAAGTCTTCAGATTTAAAATGTACCAAACATAGGTAGCAGGCTCCCAGTGGGATTCAAGTCTGGACCAAAAGTATAAAATGCAGGTAAATTCTGTTGATTCCTCAGTAAATGAAATCTCAAAAGGCACATTGATGTATCTCTGCTTGAAACAGTGATGAATTTTCATAGTTTTTGCTGCAGTGTGCTTTCATAATAGTTCTCATGATATCTTTGTTGATAAACTCAAATAGTCTCCTTTCTGGTTTCCTTAAGAGCTGTAGGATAAGGTTAAAATTTCACCCCTCTAAAATAGTAAAAAGGTAAGTGTACATGGTTTTGTTTTTTAGTTTTATTTTCTTATTTGTATGATCACAAAGTAAATTTTCACTAACTGCTGTATTATTTACTTGAAGGGTTTTTTTATTGCTTCTAGGCTGGAGCAAATTAAAAGCAGGTGATTTACTAAAATAAAGTGTATATATGTTTGGATATGGCTGTCAGTAAATATGTACTTTAATTTATCAGAATGCTAAATATTACTAAAAGGTGTGTCTCCTTTGGAAAGAAATGCAATTTCTATTTGTTTACCCTACTCTGTGACAAGTTTTTAGCTTTTTAAACATATATATATATTAATATAGTGAGTTTAACAGTGATACAAGGTAGAATTTTAGCTGGAAAGTTGTTATAATGAAGATTTAATTTTTTCCAAAATACCATGTATCTAGTTTCCCTTTTACTGTATGTATTATATCTGACATGAATGTTTACTTGCATGGTTTTCCCTGTTCATAGGGAGTATCCTCTGTTGCTTTGAATTTGTGTTGAGTACTTCAATTTAAATTCTAAGTAGGCTATGATTTTCTTTTTTTTAGAAGCCTGTCATGACGTGAGCACACAGATGTATTATAGTTGTTCAGAATTTAGTTACAGTGGCTGCTATTATGTTTTGTGTGTATGTGAGACAGGGTAACAAAACACACTGACTTCCATCTTCTCACTTTTAAATTAATTCTAATTTTCCATATAACATTGTTGCTCTTCTATGCACGCCAGCTAGATATGAAGAGTTTGCTCAGTGATAACTGATCTTCTGTATATTGCATATTTGTTAAACTGATGGAAAATAACTGTTGCCATCCTAAGGCACGTACCTACAGAGCCCTAATTCTGGACTGGTTTCTTGCAGAGCTTGAAATGGCAACTTAGATTCTAGTATGTTGTTGATCTCACATAAGACCTGTTGTACACCTGACTCTCAGTGATTCCCATTTATACATTGCATCTGATTGTACTGGACTCACAGGCATGTGCAGTGGGGACGCACTGTGTCTCTGGAATTCACTGTTTAATTTAAAATCCTCTGCGCGTGCAAATGCCCAGTGTTTCTTAAAGGATTAAGACAGACCCAGAAATGAGAAAAAATGCATAATTATCAACATTTATCCATTTTTTTTCAACATAAGACTTATTTTTATTAACAGGTGATTTGAAAAAAAATTAAGACTGTTAACTAACAGAAGACGGTAAATAAGAATAAATGATAAAGTAGCAAAAAATGCATGAAGTATGTTTTATTTTTATCTACTATTCTGTAGTATCTCTCATACTGGGATTTGATATGAATGTCTGAAACTTCATGCATGAAGTTTTAATTAAACCATTAATGTTAAACATTAACTTTCGTTAGTTAATATTAACAGTGGTGTCTCCATAGTTACAGTAACAAATCTGTTTCATATTATTATTTTTCCTCATGTATAATATTCTTGCTTTTGGATAAAGTATTTATAAATGCATGCAGAAATGACATGATTCCAGGCTCTTAACTTCTGTAACATAAACCCATTTTCATAAAGCTAAAGAACTGAAAGCAGCACAGATGTATGTCTGAGCATAGCGTCTCTGCTGCCCTATGAGCCTTTGTTTTCAGAACACCCTGATTGACCCACCACCCTTCATGGTTCACTGATTCACTTGATAGATCAAGTTTAAACTAGTGCATATTAGCACATTTGTTAGTACCAGAGGAACAGTTGGCCTTCCTGCTTTAGGCTGCTGGTTCATTTCAAACGGAGCAGCCACAGAAGACAATAACAGAATACCAGTCAGGAGAACACCAAAAGGCTGACAGACTGAAATCAGTTGCAGACTGCAGTAGATGACATTGATTCAGTCATATAAACATTGTTTAAAGAAAAATAAAAGATTAATATTATTATTTTTAAATACTTCTAAAGAAGTTTCACCATATCATTGTGTGAAAGTTTAATTTTTGACTGTTCCTGGATATTCTTACATTAAACTCATTTGTTTGCTGTGTTCTAACATATCTAATGCATGCTGATTTTTCTTGTGATAATGATAATGCATAATGATTTTTCTTGTGATTATTTTTTCATTTCAGCTGGCAATCATTTGGCAGAAACAAAACCACATCAGTAGTATACTATGCCCTGCGCAAATTCCTTGTTTGTGATATCTGTTTCCATAAACAAAATAGTTTGCCGCTTCAAAAAAGTAAATTGATACTCAAGTATATATAAACAGAATATTCTAATGCTTTTAGCCTGTGAATTCATTTGGTTCTTGAAAGTCTCACTAGGATTTATGTATTAAGTCTTATCCACATTTCAGAAAGAACCTAATAATCGTAAATACAGTTCCTCATTTAGAATCATTTAATGAATGAAGTTTTGGTTTAAAAAACCCCAAACAACAAAACCAAAAAAAACCCAAACAAAAGAAGCCAACTAAAAAACAAACAAACAAAAAGACTTTTTCCTTAAAAATCTAGTTGTGCCCCCCCCCCCCCAGTTTGAAAAGTCTGTATTCTTTCGCCTGCTTATGCTTTCTTTTACAACTTTATTTTGCCACCTGGGGCTCAAAATCTCAAAACCACTTAAGTGAGAGAGTGGTGTTTGCTTTTTTCCTTTCAGTTTTCTTCTAAAGGCATTTTAGCAGTACTGTAACTCAGACTGTCTGGGTAACAGAATTTATGACACTTCATCTTTCTCTACTTCTATAAACTCTGTACTTTCAATTCTTTCTGTCTTTGTGTATTATATTTAAAGTTTAAGTGTATGCTTTACTTGAAGACTCTGTAGTCAGTTTTTACACTTTTGTGGCTGTGAGTGTTGGTTGGGGTTCAGTATTTAAGGCCAGCTGCTCACATGTAAGAGTTCCCATAGAGAAGATAGGAAACACGACAGCACATTTATGAGTGTGGCTAAATCTTCTCTCTTAAATGAGAGTCCTGATAATTTTAGTTTTCAATTTAACATCTATTGACCCTTTAGTCAAAACATCAAGTCACAGAAATTATTCTTCTTGTGGTCTTAATATTTTTATGACTTCTAAAAGACTTCAATAATACCAGCTAGCAGATTTCCATTAAGTGGCTTGAATAATGATTTTTATAATGTCTTCATGATAATGATCTATGTGTTGTAATAGTCTTTGGAAACTTTTGTGTGGTCTTCCTTGTTTGTGTTGTAATTCCTATGATTAGAAGTTGCCCTGCAGTACATACCTGTAGTGCTTGGTTTTGTTTCCAGAGAACCAAGAATTTATGCTGGAATGAAATAAACCTCTGAAAATAGTCTGTTCTAGCTTCCTGCTCAGAGAAGGTGAGCTTCTATGATCAGGTTTCTATGAGCCATGTCCAGATAGGTTTTGAAAATCCCTAAGGATGGAAAAAGTCCACAGCCTCTCTGGGCAATGTGATCCATGGCTTAACCACTGTCATTGTGAAATGTGTTTTTCTTTGTTTCCGATTGGAATATTCCTTGCTGCAACTTGTGTCCATTGCCTTTTTGTCCTTGCACCTGCAAGAAGTCTGCCCTGGTGGTCTTTGTTACTCCCACAGTAGATACTTAAGGACAGCATTTAGGTAGATTCTCTTCTTGAGGCTATACAAAGCCAGCTACCTCTTCCTATTGTATGTGGCCTGTTCTAGCCCTTCTGCAGTTGCAGTTCAATGTTGGACTCACCCCAGTTTATCAGTCTTAGGCTGATGGGCCTAAAAGTGGATGTAGTTTTTGAGATTTAGCTTCAAAAGTGCTGAATACAATGGCATAGTGATATCCTTTGAACAGCTGATTGTCCTCTTGTTACTTCAACCCAGTAAGCACTTGGTTTACATGGTGTGAATGGCACACTGTTCATTCACGTTCAACTCCTTGTCCAGTAGTAACTTCAGATGCTCTCTGAAGAGGAGCTGCATGGTTGGTCAATCCCCAGCCTGCACTATTAGGATTTTGCTGGGCCAGGTGCTGGACTTTGTCTTTATTGAACATCTTGAGGCTTTTGTCAAACCTTTCTTGTAGGTAATCAAGGTCCTTGAAAATGACAGCCCTGCCCTCCAGCACATCTGCTATGCTCACCAAGTTCCCTATTTTTTTTTATCTCCCTTTTAAAGGAGATACTTAAATAATATAGGTACTAAGGCTTATTACTGAAGACATTCAGGATTAATCAGGATTAATTTGCCATGCAATGACATGGCACGGTGTGTAACATTTTGCCATAAACATAATTAGAAATCTTTTTCTTTATGTATACTTTCAGGTTATAGCAGCAAACTGATCAAGTACTTTTCCTGAGTATCTTTAAGAAATCTATTAACACAAACTGGTTGAAGTGCTAGGTTTCATTTCCAGGTTCTCTGATGTCCTTTATAATTGTTATGTTTTGATCTTAAGGAATACATTCCCCTTTGATGCTGAAATAGTATTTAGCTGTGATTTCACTAAGGAATTGTTCACAGAATCAGAGAATGGTAGGAGCTGGAAGGGATCTTTGGAGATCATCTTGTCCAACCCCCTTGCTAAAGCAGGGGCACCTAGAGCAGGTTGTACACGATTGCATCTGGGCAGGTTTTGAAAGTCTCCAGAGGAGACACCATAACCTCTCTGGGCAACCTGTTCTAGCTCTCTGTCACCTTCAAAGGAATTAAGTTTCTCCTTATGTTCAGATGGAACTTCTTGTGTTCCAATTTGTGCCCATTCCCCTTTGTCCTGTTTATGGGCACCATGGAGAAGAGCCTGGCCCCTTGATACCCACTCTCTAGATATTTTAAGCATTGATGAGTTTCTGTTCAGTTGTTGAGGTACAGTAAGTGGGAGCAGCTTCAGGAAATCCAAGCTGACGCTCTGAAGGTACATGTGGCTATAAAAATTGAAGTAATATGCTACATGAGGCATGAAAATGTACTTTCACTCGTGGTTCCTTTAGCCATTGTGACCTGCTAATTTTGTTCTTGAATGTTGAAAACAGTATACATGACACAAGTTCAGAACTTTTGTTTGGTTAAGAAAGTGATGGTCTAACCTGATACTAAGAGAAAATTTAGAATTTATAAAGGAATTGAGTACAAAATTGTTCAAGGCATATATTTTAAATATCTACCAAAACCCCAGCTGTATCACAAACCACCTCTTGCTTTTTGTAGCAAATTAGCCTCACTGAATCATGACAATTGTGAAATTCTAGAAAAGTTTAAAAAAAAAATATAGAAAATAGAATTTGAAAAGTAAGGTTATTGTCTTAATATGAATTATTCACTATTTGGCAAAATGATATATTCCAAATAATAAAATTACTTCATGGGATCAATGTGCAATCAAGGTACCAGTTGCATAGCAGTTATTTCTCAGTGTTGTTTGCTCAGAGCTCATTACTTCAAAGACCTAAATGTAACTTTAAAAACAAGACCAAAAAGCAATAATTCTCATATTTCTGAATAATACTACCAAGCTTTCTATTTCACTGTATTTCTTTGGATCTCTTTCAAGGTGATGGAGTTTCCTTTGCACTGTTTGATTTGCAGCCTCAGAAAACAAAAGTATTGGATTGTCATGTCTGTTTTGTTGGGTGTTATATGCCTTCTGGGAGTGTCTCATATTAAAAGCCAAAAAGGATATGTTTTGATTTGTTTTGTTTTATTTTGTTGTTGTTGTTGTTGCCTGGTCTTACAGCTTCTCCACATTCACCCTCCTTTTGTGTCTGGGTTTAACTTGGTTGTGACACATACTTTAGCTTTTCTTTTTCCTACAATGTTTTGGTTAGTGTGATTCTTTTCCACAGTTTTAGCTGTACACACAAAAGTAATAAGTACTGTAATTTTAAGTTAAATAATGCAGATCCAAGAAGAAATTGAAACTTTTTTTAGACTATAATTTTCTTATCCTCTTACAGTACTATAATGATTGCATTATTAAAAAATCATTTAAATTGTGTAAAAAGGCAGGGCTGTGTGTAACCTTAATTTTTTGTTCTTTTTTTTTAGGCTTTAAAAATAGACCGAAATCCTTAAAAGTGTTTGTTAATCCAAGCAGCCACAAAAGAGAAGCCACTCATGTTTATTATGAACAAGTTGCACCTCTTTTTAAGCTTGCTGACATCAAAACTGATGTCACAGGTAAGTTGCTTCAAGAGCATAGTATAACCCTATGGGAAACTAATACTTAAGCATGCAAGACAATTTGAATTAACTGCTAATCCTTACTGGCTTTGCCTGCAAGTAGTGCATCTGGAATTGCAGTTAATGCAATACATTTTTATTTTGTCATGACGTGTTACAGTAATTCTGTTATTCATTGAATGTTTTTTCCCTATAGCTGTCAATACTAGTAAATTTATTTATTTTTTTTAAAACAAGCATTCAGTAAAAATAAATGAGCATTTGATGTCTCACAATTCTATATACAATTGCTAGAAGTTGTTACTGCATTCTGACAAACACGTCTTTAAATATTACTCGTAAGAATATGTATTGGTCTGACATCATATGAGGTGCTTATCCAAAGGACCTGTTTCTGGGTTCTGACTCAGTTTCAGGGATGACCTGGAAGCCTAAGGGATTAAGTTCTGTGATGGCAAGGGCAGTTCTCATGAGGCACATGCCTATGACATGATGTCTGGAGAATGTGAAGGTACCAGCCACTTCAGTGTTAGAGTGATGCTGCCTTCTGCTCAACAATGAGTTCCCAATAGCAGGTTCAGATTTAAGGCCCCAGTTTCTGCCAGAGTTCTGCTTCATGTCATGAATTTGTCCCTTCACTGTTTCACTTGATTGACTTTTTATAAGAAATTGATCAGGGAAACAATAAATTTTCTTAAAACAGTAAAATATTGATGAGCTATCTGATTGTTAATTCTGACACCTTCTCTGAAGAGACTGAAACTTACACTGCATTGAATTTCATCCCAAATCCCACTGAAGTTTACAGAGAAATAACAGTATTCCCTTTCCAAAGATTTTTTTAACCATAGTATTGCAATTCCCTTTAATACACTGCTAATATTTGATTATGTATTTCATAACCATATGAAGTGTAAACACTGGTGCAAGACATTTTAACACCAAAAAGTCTTTTTCTTGTGTTTGTTGTAACTGGGTTGCAAAATAATCAGTTCATGTTTAAGGAAATTATAAGACAGAAGGCTCATCCCACAGTTGACCCTTCAACTTCTTGTAAAATAGTGCCTAATTCAGATTGCAGGCCAAAAATCATTCTAAGCAAATCTGATTTAGGAATGAGGTATAATACAACAACTGTTCATGTATATGAGATTTATCTTGCTAATTTTATTACCTGGGTCTATATACTTTTTAATTACTTAGTCTATGATTTAAAGTCAAATCAATTGAAGATTAAAGATGCATAAGTGTGAAAAAGATTGTGTTAAAATTCTGTACTGATAATTTCTTAACTTCCCTTAATTACTCAGGGAATGCCAGCAGCTTTCTATAAGTTTTGATTCTCACAGACGCAGTTTTCACCTGCAAGGCAGAGATGATGTAAACAGATTAATAATAATGCTGTCTTCCTGGAAATTGAATTTAGCCTTGTTTGATCACATTTTTTTAAAGAAGTTTTTTTGCCATGCATACGTTAGCATTGGCTGACTATGTCATATTGATAAATTATTTCTTACTTCTCTTTAAGAAGCTAATAAAACAAATATAGTTTTTTAAAATGTATTCCTTACTACTGGTTAGTGTTTCTTTACTGTGAACATAACCTTGTATATTAGACTCCTATATTAGGCAGCATTATCATTCATCTGTGTACGAGTACATTTGTGGCTATGTAATGTCACCTGGAATCCTAAAGCTGAACTACTAAGCCAAACCTGTATCAATATTTTTTTAGATTATTTAATAGAATTTAATATAAGCTAGGAATATAATTTGTTGTAATTTTAGAAATAGTTTTCCTTATTGAATAAAACCAGCTTAAAGGTTGGGTGTTTATATTATTTTTATTTAAAATTTTGAAAAGAAGCTTCTGGTTTTAGCTAGATAACTGTTTAATGGTTTATGCTTAAAATAATGTTATTTTGGCAATGTCCAGATACTACTGTGCTTATTAGCTGCCTAACACTCCGCCTACAGGCAGAATGAGAAAACTACATTACAGTTTTGAATACTGGTAAAGAATGAAATAATGAACTATGCATTTAAACAACAATGACAACAACAAAAAAGGGAGTAGTGGGTGCTGAGTGAAAGTTCTGTCTACTTGTACCCTCTTCTGATGAAACTAAGTGCCTCATTTCAAGTAAATTGAAACAAGAGATTTTGCTTACATAATTGTTTTGGATTTTGTGAAGTTGGGGTGTAAATTTTGCTGTTACTTCTTCTTTGCAACATGGCCAATATCTGCATACATGGTGGTGTACAAAGGTGTATTAGGTAGCAAAAGCTGAAGGCTTTTGTATAATTTTTACATGGAAGATAGTTTGATTTTAGTCTTTTCACATACACATATGTAAAGCTTAAAATTAATTGTACACAAAATCTGCATGCATTTGTCTGTGTGTGTGTATAGGGGGGGAGAGAGAGGTGTATACTATTCTTGTAAGCAGCATTTGAATAGTCTGTAGAAATAGAAATACTGTTATAACACATACAGATACGGAATGATTCTTTTAGACACCAAGACTAATAATTTTAGCAGTGTTTAGAAACAGTGGAAAAAAGCCTTGAACCATTCTAGCACCAGGGACAGACAAGCATGAAAGATTAATGTAATTTTGCATATAATGATGCACATTCTTACACAAAAAATCCATCTGCAAGTGTCATGTCAGTCAGCAAAAATCTTTGATGGGTGGCTGCAGCTGGGCTGTCTCTTCTGGCAAAGCTGGCCTAGAAAATGCTAAATGTGGTTATGATGCTTTGTGCCATCTGTAGTATGCCAGTTTATCCTGTCTTCACTGGCATTTACAGTACTATGTAGGGTATCAGCAAACACAGAGACATCAATGTAGAGTGACAGATTCATTTCCTCCAGAGGCTATGAACTCTGGTGTATACTTATGCCACCTACCTCGGTGTGTTATATTCTGTTGTCACTGGTATTTGGCTTGATTTCATACTACTGTGTTTAACTCCTCATATTCTTTATTTAGCAATTTGCATATACTAACACAAAGGCAATTCAATTTGATTGATACTGAAATAATTCAGCCTCAGCTGAGGATAGGCTTACGCTTTCCTGAAGTTTACCAACTGTGTCAATGCTAAAACTTACATTTTGATGCAACATCTTCTCTAATTCTTTGAATTTAAATGCACTAAATAGTCACGTGTCTGATGGCAGCTGAGTTTTAATATCTTGCCTTTTAGGTAGTATAACTACAAAACATACCTTCTCATACTTCTAATGCATTTAGTGATTAAAAGAAACAAATCTGAACAAGATTGCTGTAGATTCCTTATTTTAGAAGGACAAAAAAAAAATTACCCCCCCCTTTTAAGTTACCTAATATTCTGATAATTAAATAATGTTATTTTCTACAGTAACTGAATATGAAGGACATGCTCTCTCAGTACTTAAAGAATGTGACCTCCAGGCATTTGATGGGTAAGTTGGTTAGTGACAATGAATGTTAGTAAACCTCATCAGATTGCTTTTTATTTGTATTCCATCCAAATCTATGCTGGTAAGTATTGCAGGAGTTACTCTGTTTTACATATATATTAAGCCTAAGAAAATCAGTTCTCACTAATCACTTTATTTTTTACTTACTGACAATAGGTGTGTATTTTAGATTCATAAAGGTAAATAAACATAAAATTTTCTTAATTATGCTTCATGAAAGCTTAAATTTCTGTATTTGCAAGAATTGCACAAGTGCCTTGTATTTCATTCTATTCAAATGACTTTTAAGGAGAACATTTTATCTAAAAGTGACTTGAATGTTTTTCCCATTAAAAAAAAAATAAAAAAATCAGACTTTCTTGAAATCAAGAGTGAAAATATGTGTCAAATCATTTTTAAAGACCTTGCTATGTGGATTAATCCTGCAGTCTTTGGCATTTTTACATTAATTGTTCAATAATGAGATTCAATAATATATAAGAATAGTTTTGCATTCTGTAGAAGACTTAAGCGTTGTTACAAGTCTTACTGGAATATGCAGTGAGCCATACAAGAAGGCTTAAATAGTGTTTGATAGTCTAATCAATTTGTATTATCTAGACACTCACAGATTAGGTGAGAAAATATATCTGAAAATGTATGTATGTATTGCAGATTTTGAGGTTAATATCTTCCTAGTTAAGACATGGATTTTGGGGTGTGAGCTGGGGAACCAGTTTGTCCTGGGAAGGATATATAAACACAGAGAGGAAAAAGCCTGGGTTGTATCTTCTTGAACGAACCTCTTGTGCTCAAATACTTGAGTCATATCTGAGTTGTTTCATCTTTGATCACTGGGTAGAGTCACTGGAGTACTTCTCCTGTAAGACTTCTCTCCAGTAGCCAGAATGAACAGGAAATAGGAACAGAAAAAGCTGAAAGAAAATAACCCTTAAGTCAATGTGATGCTACGATTTCTGAGATGAAAAGATCCTTATCCTTCTAAAGCTGTTTAAGTTTTAGGTGTTTTTGTCTCATGTGGAAATTAAGTAGCTCTTATTATCAGAGTTTATGAGGAAAAATGAAATTTCTAAAGTGTTTCAAAAGACGTTTTAGAAGTTCTCAAATAGCCTGGCCATTGTGTGTGTACTCACTCAATAAAGCACAGTACAGAAATCCTATCAAATAGCTAATTTAGGATGCTTTCCACAGAGACTGCTGGGCTGAGGTTAGAATTCATATTATGCTAGAGGACTGATACTTTGAAAAAGAAAGCTACAAGACATTGCTAATCTCTCTCTTCTACATTATTTTTAGAGTTGCTGTTAAGAACAGGAAAAGGATATTGAATGATTTATTTTATTTTTTAAATTGCTCAAAGGTTTTTGTCATACTTTTAATTCTGTCCTTGTGAAGTCCTTGAGCTGTCTAGCCTAAGATGTAAAAGTCAGATAGGACCTCAAAACCACCACCATCTTCCCCAAATAAAATTTTAATGACAATTGTGGTTTATTAAAAATTAAATAAGAGAATGTATGGGATTTGGATTTAATTGAAAATTAGCTCCACAACAATGAAATTGTACTACTGATAAAAAAATATGCTTTTAGCAATTCTAGCAGCCACTTGATGTAAAGTCTTTTCATTATTTTGATTGAGAAGTTTCACTTGTTTATTGAGCAGCATTGCTTGTGACTTGGCAGGCTTCAGTTCCTTCCTGTTTTTCCCTGGCTTCTTGTCCAATGTTGTTCAAGTGAGATACTGTAGCTGTCATGTAGTTCCCTGTTTAGAAAATAGAGTAGAACTCTGTACCGCATTTTAGATGTGGAATATCACATACCACTGTATGTGGTGGGTAAGGGGTAAGGCAGTTTCTGTCCTGTTTCTAAATGGCAGAGCTCACACAGACCTGATCTGACTTGCCCAAGCTCAGAAGCGACTAGAGGTGAGTAAGGTGTGGACTGAGGGCTATGTCTGCATGCACTAGTGTCCTGCTCTAATAGCTCATGCTTCTCAAGTGTTGCCTATTTCAGATAGACTGAAAGTTAATTCAAGTAAAAATGTATAAAGGGCAAGACACAACAGTTTTTATTCCTTACAGTAGGTAAGCAGTATAGCAACATACAGTATCTGTCTAAAAGGGTTCTGGTTCCTTACATACTAAACAGTATATGAAGTGAATTGAAGTTTATGATTTGCAGTAGTAAATTGGAAGTTTGTATCTTGTTGCTTTCTGTAAGTGATACTGTTATGTTTTGATTCTTTCTCAAAGCTATTTGCTTATTTATTTCTCCAATTCCCATTCTGTTTTGCAAGATCATAGGCATATGTCATGTATCTAATATACTCCACCTTCTTTTGCTATCTAAATTTTTTTTCTTCCAGATCCTGGAAATTTAGGTACTTTTCCAACTTGGCAGTGTGCTTTTTTTCTCCTGCCTTGGGACCAAGCCTTGGTGACAAATAGAGAGAGTGCATTTGTCGTAATGTTATCTTAGCTGCATTTTCTTCTCTGTACAGTAACAGCAATACATAGTATACATGCGTGTATTTCTTCTCTAATCAGGAACCAGTTATCATGGATATTGTTTAGAGTAGCCCAGTTTAGTCAAACTTCAGGGAATAGTTAAGACACTTGTGACTGATGGCTAAACAGATGTTTCTTCCTCTAAGAAGCCTTCTTAAAGGTCTTAGTCAAATCTATTTGCTCAAGATGTTCAACTCCTTATGAGTATCAGGTTCTTGCAGATTAGCTTGGGAATCCCTGGTCCCTGCTGGTACCTCCATTTCCAGCCAAAAAGGCAACTCTTGATGATTAATGCTAAATTAATACATAATAAAGTCAGCAGCATTTTTAATGTTACCTCTTGGACTCTTCATCTATTTTCAGTAACAATAAACAACACTCCCCAAAATCAGAAGGAAATATGTCTGTTTTCAGAAGTTTTAATGGCCAGAAGACAGTCCACATAAGTCCTTCCAGGTTATCAGACTACAAAGATTAACTGGTTTTGCTGCCGTGGCAGAAACTTTCAGGCCTAGAAATAAACCAGTCTAAGCCCAAAATGAGCTTAGATGATGGCTCCTCATTATGAGCAAGAAGAAAATGTGTTCCACACTTTTTCTATTTACTCTTATTTATTTATAATTATTATTTTTTAATGTGTGTGGTGTTTAGCGAGATAGAGGAAACATTCCTAAAAATTTAGAATTTAAAAATATCTTGGGAATAATAATAAGTGAGGAAAAATGTTAAAGGAGCTGAGATAATTTAATTTAAACATTTAATAACATAATGAGTATTTCTTTGTAAACAGCTTATCAATTTTATCTGGCTGAATTATTTGACATGGTTTAATGACTGTTTATATACATATATGGAAAAAAAAGATATTTAAGTGCCTTCTAAAGTAAACTTGAGATTTATATTGTAAATGCTGTGAGTGTAGTATTACTGTTTTTATCATTAAAATATGTTAACATTGAAAACATTTAACTTTCAAACATTACTAATTTGGAGAATTACTTTAATAGTTGCTGAATTTATTTTTTTTCTCTTTTTGTTTATTTGTGTTTGCTGTAACAGAGATTTTACGGACACATGTATTCCTCTCTATAGCCACAGCAAGTGGGAGTTTAATTACATGCTCCAGAAGAAAGCAGAAATAAGGATGCTTATATCTTGATAGTTAACATTCATTGACCTGATAGTGAAGCTCTGGCTTGTTCTTAATGTTTCTATCTATTTGAAATATCATTATGTCTAAAATGTGTAATAGCTGCCTTTGACTACTTGCTCAGTTTGTTTTGAACTGTTTTCACATTTTTGGTTTGTAATAGGATAGTTTGTGTTGGTGGAGATGGATCTGTCAGTGAAGTTGCTCATGGTTTACTACTTAAAGCACAGATTGATGCTGGAAAAGACACAGACTATATACCAACACCTGTCAGAGCACCAGTTCCTCTTGGAGTAATACCAGCAGGTGAGACTGTTTCAAATACTTCTGGCATGCTTTACAGTTTTGTACACTAAAGGCAGTTCTTGGTGCTAAAGCTTCAGTTACTTGAGGGAGCTATTGAATATATGTCCTAAATTATTGATTTAGATTGATTATAAATGACTAGATTTTAAATCATTATGATAATTTTAGTAATGGCACAGATGAGCTCTTTGCCTAAAGGAAGAAGCTCAGGAAGAAAAGAACTAAATTTTCAGCTGATCCATACAAAGGTCAAGTTTTGCCCTTATTTGCTGCCAGAAATGATACCAAATGAAAACTCTTTTATAGTATGTCCTTAATATAAGCCATGCTGTTTCAGTTCTCTCCAGTTTTCTTGGCACAATTATCTGTTGGACTCATACATAGGGTCTATTTTAAATGGTGTCCCAGGAATACATTTTGTAGATTATATAGGAAAAAAAACAACTGTGCCCACAAAATTCCTTTCTCTTTCCTTTACTTTTTCAGACCTGAAAATATACCTGTCTTGAAAAGTCCTTTTGCTCCTTTATTAACTTGTACTTGCATCTTGTGGTGGTTTTTTGGTAGTTTGTTTTTTTGTTTTGTTGTTGTTTGTTTTGAGGGGTAGAGGTCCTTTCTCCTCCCAATATTTGTAGTTGCTCTTCTTGGGGTATAACTTGGGGCAGGCAGGGAGGCTTAGCTAGAATTAGTACAGGCAGGACTGATTTTGGACTGCTATAATTTCGCTTTAAAACAGGAGGGGTATTTCTGCATGAATGCTACCCTCTTGTGTGGATGTTGATGTGACTATTTGATGTAATTTCTGCTATTTTTATTGAGTAAGGAAAAAAAACCAACACCCTGCAGCCAGATGAACAGCAAATCATTGTTTTCAATTTTCTACAAAAAAAGGGCAAGTTGCTTCTGAACTGAGTAGCAGGTTTTAAGTGCTCTCACTTGCTTTGCACTTCTAAAAGCAGCACTAAGATGGGGACTAGTTGCTTGTAAAAATGCAAGATTACACTATCTATATTCAAGTTAAAGAGAACTTGAAAATGTATTGGTAAAAAATAGAGTAATCTCAAAGATATGAAGCAAATGAATTTCATACAGCAGCTGGACCATCACTTACCAGTTCAGCTGCTGTGAACATCTTGATGGTGTTGAGACAGAATTGCTCCAGTACTTGAAGCCATGCTTAGGTCACTGTGATTCCTTGTTAGTGCTTGATCTCTTCAAGACACATATGTCAAGATCAAAAAGGATTTGTAAACCGAAGAAAGTGCTATATGGCTTGTTACACAGAATGTCATAGACTTTGTTGAGAGTAAGAACAATTTATAGAATGGAAGTGTAAGAAACTCCTAAATAGGTTCTTAAAAATAATCTATGGTTTATTTTATGTCCATATTAATGATATTCCAAAAAAGCAGTCAGTTAGGAAACAGGCAAGTGTGCTACTTGTGTACATGAAGAAGGTGGAACAAAATGGTCAATTTTTTTTTTTTTTTTTATCTTCCCCAGAATTCCATTGAACTAAATTATTAGCATTTGCCAGCCAAGTAAAAATAGCAACAGTATTATGGGGTAGCATTATTTGAGTGGCTTAAACTTTTGTTTAAAGTAGATAAGACAACATTTTGAAGTTTCAGACAACTTGATGGGAAGGGGCTGCTCTTGAAACAGTTTACCTCTGCAAGAGAAAGGTCTAAAGGGGAGTGGTCTTTTTTTTACTAAAATACTCTACTGAGCTGCCTTATTCTGGTCCAAATCAAATGGATGAGACGTGGGGAAGCCTGTAGTTGTTCTGCTGGCCATTAGCAAGAGTGTTTGTTGCTATGGGAACTACTGCTAAGAAACTGTAGGAGGGGGAATGGGAGAGAGGGGAGGGGGAACTGGAAGGACGTTAAAAAACCTATCCAGTTGTTACAGAACAAGAGGCAATCAATATCTGATGGCTGTGAACCTTTTGGTCCTCAATGATTCATTTAAATAAATTCATGATTTCCAATTAATTCAGAAAATAAAATATTATTGAGGGACTGTTAATTTTTGTGATATGTCAGGCAAAGAACCAAAATGTTGGTGCCGTTTTCATCAGAATTTTAGCTATGCTTGACTAGGAAGTCATTACATCACATTTATCTGTTTGGATGGCAGAGACATTAACAGCCTTATGAATATTCATGATGTCTGGTTAATTAAGTTAATTGTACTGCAGAAGTGCTTGCACTTCCAAGGATTTTTTTTTTTTTCTCTACAATTTCTGTTTCATACTTTCATCAGTCATGCTTTACGTGACCTGCAGATACTTTGTCCTTACTGTGAAGCTTTTGCACATTTCATAGGAGGGAGGTTGGAAGTTGTTTGTTATGTCAGGAAAATGGGTTAATATTTTGAATGTAATTGTATGTTTGAAATAATAAAATCTCCTTTGTTTTTGTTTAAAAGAAATGCTGGTGACAGGGATGCTGAAGTTGTATGGATGAAACCCTTTTACAGTAAATTGAGTAGTTGGAGTGACATCTAAAACTGTGACTGTAATAATCTGAGGGGTGCAAGCCCATACATGAGCATTTAAGGTTATTATCTCTGAAGTAATATGATAGTGTTCAGAGGAACTTCTTGTTATTGGTAAATAATTTCTGAGTTTACATAGGGGAGAAAAAGTTGCCTTGGGAAGTTGGGTAACAACATTAAAACCATTATTCAGCGCTTAAATTAGCAAAGCTTGTATAAGAACTTTCATTGTTTTTGCTCTGGTTGATTACATTCTTTTTGGTTGCTGTGTTGGTTTGGTTTGGTTCTTTTGTTTGTTTGTTTGTTTGTTTTTGTGGCATCCTGTTTGTGTAGGACCTAAGTGATGAGACACATTATTCAGTCACTATTGGGATCAAATTACTGTTAGGCCTGCGTTAAGAGGGTTTTGTAGAGAAGTGATGGTCCTTGCTGCTGCAAAACTGTGCTTGTTCTAGATCTTCAGCTTGTGGATGCAGCACTTCTGCTTTTGAACACAGTCAGAAATTGTCATGAAAGGGTGGAGTTTTGCCTTGCTTGCTTCTGCAAATGTTAATGAGATCCATAGATTTAAGAGGAGGATGCAATTACTTGTGCATATCCTGTTTAGTGGGAATGAGATTTAACTCTCATTAAAGTCAGTATGAAGATTGGTATTGACTTCAGCTGTGGTCATTTGTTATCTTGCTGCCATCTGTACTGATAAATTACTTTTGCTTAATTGAGGAACCCCAGTTTTAAGACATCCCAAGCCTGATCTTCAGAAATATATTCCACCTTGTGCTCTTTTACTAGCTTGATGTTCAGTGACAAAGAAAAAAAAAAATCATAGTAACAACTTCCCTTTTGTCAGCATAGAGGAAATAAACATGACTTGTGATGATCTGCTGCTTGTGTGTGTGGTTTCTTTTGTTTTGGAGGGGTACCCATAACAGTTGATAAGAATTGCAAAAATTGGAACAAGGAAACATTTGAGTATTTTTGAGCTTCTTCTTTAGCTAGCTTCACTGGGTAAGTAGAATTAATTGGATCTAGATGTTAAATCTCATCAATCATTCAAATGTGAAAAGGTGTTGGGCATATACTTGTACTATTCAGTGAATTAATACATTTTAGGACAAATCTGATTGGCTTTTGTCCCCAAATTTTCCTTATAGAACTTATTTTATGTTCACTGAGTTGAAAAGCTCACTATTTTGCATAGTAATTGGCATCTAGAGTTACTATTTTGACTTTTTTATGGGTGTTGTACAGAAAGGAAAGTTTACTTTTAGTTGAGTTGTTGGATAAAAATTACTGGATATAAATAATTGAAATAGTAATGTTCTGAATAAACTGGATTTCCTATTAGTACATTTAGAGAGACTATTTTTTTGAGATTAAAAAAAAAAACAAAGAGTTGCGTTTTGCTTTTGAAGTTGTCTGTTTCCTTCACACAGTACAAACCCTGAGAGCCTCACTCAGAGCTCCTCTCTGATGTTGTGGATATCCATGAGGTTCTGAGCATTCTGAATGACTTTCAGAAACTAAGACACTCTTAAGGACATAACAGGTGCTCTGTGAGATACTGAGACACAGTTCACAGTTATTTTACAAATTCTTATTCAGAGAAATTACTGAAAAAAATCAGTACTCCTGAATAGGAGCAAGAGAGCCTTTAGACCTTTGTAATTGTCTACATTACTCTTTCCAAATTTAGTATTTTTCCTACTATTTCATGTGGCATGAAATATTGCAGAAGTTTGGGATGAATATAATTTTTCAGTCTGGTACGTGGTGCTTTTAAAGTCCTTATTTAAATATTGACTGCCTCTTGTTTGAGATTTGATAGTCTTTCCCTGTCCTTTGTTCTTTCCTCCACTTTTAAAAGGTAAGTTTAAATGCTTTCATAAAACTTAAGGCAATTTTAGCATCCAGAATTGTCTATTGCTGCTGTAACTTATTAAATAATTCAGATAACAAGAAAATGATTTGGAAATCTAATTTAACTCATTCCTCTATGAAAGTTAGGTTTTAAATTGTTCTTTGGTAATTGTTATTTTAATTAATCTGATATTGAATTATTCATCTCTTATTGAGATATGAAGAAACTCAATGTTCTGCCTGCTTTCGCAGAAGGGAATCCTGTCTTTGCTGCTTTGTGATGTGGTCAATGAGAAAAATCAACCTGAAATTCTGTTTTATTTATCCCTACTTAGGATAGACACAAGTGTTCCTTATTTATTTTAAAAATAAATCAATGTTTAAAAGTCAGCTGATACATAGTGGTTTATGTCCTGTACATTAAAGCAGAAGGGAAAAAGTTACATGTATATCCATTTTTCTTTCTCAGCTGAAGTTACTTGACATAGCAATTACTACCAAACTTCAGCCTCCAGAACCATGCTTCTTTCTTTTACAAACTGATAACTAGTTTTCCACTCTCTCTTCCCACTCTATGCTGATGTTACTAGTTCTTGAGGGTTTTTTTTCCCCTGTTTACCAGATGATTTACTAATGATTCCTTGTTTCAAAATATATTAATTCTTCTATCCAATGGCCACTAGTACAACTGGTCTGCCAATGTCAAGCAATGATAAAAACAAGTTAGATGGGTCAATTTTAATGCACTGAATGAATGCAAGTCAACAATTTGTCAGACACATGTCAAATTCTACATTGTCTCTGTTTTTCAGTCATTAATGTGTTCTCATATGTAAAGCCAATGTGCAGTAATTAATTCTTTTCACTATTGCTTCTAAGAATCTAAAATGTAGCCTGCAAGGCACAGCATCTATCTTAGACTACATCTAGTAGAATTTTGTCTTGGAAACTGACATTTTTACACCGGCTTGGTATTATATTATTTTTCCAACTGAAAAATATTCCCTACTATTCAGCATTTCTCCTTTTACCAACATTCACAATTAAGTAATTTGTGGGAAGGCTTGCTTTTTTTTTTTTTTTTTTTTTTCTTCAATTCTGTATCTCATTTTTACAATAGTTTGTGTTTACTTTTACAGGTACTACTAACATTTTGGCCCACACTCTTTATGGTCTTAAGCATACAGTGACTGCAACGTTGCACATTGTAATGGGTAAATATTTTTAGGAACATCATCAGATTTTTAAATAATGAAGTAACATTTAGAGGTTTGCCATAATCAGTGGTTTAATAAAGGCATACAATTATGCTATGTCACTGTAAACAACATTGTAAGACTTCTAAACCCAAATGATTCTGTCCTGATTTATAGTATACTGGAAAGGTTATGATTCTTTGAGTATAGTTTAGTAGCAAATACTGTGGACCTCATCTTCTGGTGACTAAAATCTGCCATGGAATAATGTCTGATTTTGGCATTCATGCCCTATTACTGATCCTCCTTTAATGTAAAAAGTAACTTTTTCCAGACTTGAATGTGTGAATAGTCTATGTGTGTTGTTATGCAATGATTGGTTGCATGATCACTTGTTTATTTTATTTTAATGTACCTGCTGATGACAAGAGGAAAATATACAATACTTTCAGTCTGAGGAAGTGGTTAGGATTGGACTTTTCAGGAAAGTATTGCCATATTTCTGAGAAAGTATCATTCCTCTTTTTAATTCTTACAGTTTCTACAAGAAAGCTTTATTAAGAAAATACACTGTATCACTTGCCATTTGGTCTGCACAATAAATAGGGTTTTGAATGTAAAAATGTAATTATGCTAAAAGGAAAAACTAGGTTGCTAGTCCAAACCTTATTTTCAGGTCTTAGGAAATAGATACTAATATTCCTCTCAGAGCAATGTTTCTTTAGGATGCTCCAAAGTCCCCCGCCCCCAGTAATAAAAGAGACTAATGGGGGAAGGTCCATCTTGAATACCTATTTTCTAGACCTTGCAGTCAGCAGTGGAAGAGCCTTTGCTCTGTTTCTCGGATAGTAATACACAAACCTTTCCAGGCAAAATCTAAAATTGTCTTTTTCAGTCACTCAACCTAATAGAAATCACCCATGTTCTATTACAGAAAAAAAATTATATACTCTATCTTCAAGAGAATTAGATGTCTAAATTCCATAACTGTAGACATAGATACATATAAAAACTATACTTTCCCATATCTCCTCTTGTACAATGTTCAGTCATTACAGATATTTGGTGAAATAGCTGCAAATATTTTATGTAGCAGTATTACATTTTCTATGATACTAATGGTTGAAAGTTTGTATAGAATGAAGTCAGTCCCTTTACAGCCTGAGGAAGTAGCTGAATTTTTCCATAACTTTTTCCCAAATTGAATCATCTAGACATTGCTTTCTGAAATGACTACTTTTATAGAGTATGAATTATATCTAGATTGAGTCTTATAATTTCTGATCTTCATCTTTGAAATTTTAGGACATATTCAACCAGTAGATGTCTGTACTTTCAGTACTCCAAGCAAGCTGTTGCGGTTTGGGTTCTCAGCTATGTTTGGTTTTGGTGCAAGGAGTCTGGCTTTGGCTGAAAAACACCGTTGGATGCCCTCCAGTCAGCGGAAGGATTTTGCTTTTATCAAAACACTGGCAGATCTGAAGTATGCCATGAGCTGTTATATTTTTCTAGTTTTTTTTTGGTTGGTTGTTTTTTTGTTTTGTGTTTTTGTTTTATTTTTAGGAAAATGCAACAATTACTGGAAAAATATATACAAGAGTAGTTTAACTGTCTTGGCTTCTTAACTGCAGACAGATTTAACTTAGATATGATGTATATCCCTCTTACAAATTAAAAAGAAGATAAATTCTGTATATTTAGCATTTCCGTAAAATAATCTTAACTTGGATGAATGTATGTCTAGCAGTCAGGATACTGTTTTACCTGATGGGAAATATTAATACTTTTCTAGGCCAGAGGAATGTGAATTATCATTTCTACCACTACAGATTGCACAGGAAGACTCTCATGAGGATGACAGGTAAGTAAAACTGGTTCAAACAATTCCAAAGCTATGAAAATATGTGTCTTTGAAGATAAAATTATTCAAACCCTTAACTGTTCAAATTTGATCATCAGGTAAAACAATCCTAAAAAAAAGTAAAAAAATATTTTCACAATTGCAAACTTTTACACTTCATGAAACATACCCTAGAGACTACAGAGGATTTGTTACAATTCAGTCTTCCACTCAGTATTGTTGCTGTGTTCAGTTCCATTAATATCTTACTTTTTTCCTAGAGCAGATGATGTTTCAATATGCTAAAATAATTTTAAATTATTTTACTGTCATGTTTTCACCCTTTTAGAAAGAAGAAAGACAATATTAAAAAAAAGGGTAAGTTTTTGCTTTTATGATTATTTAAAGACAAACTGTGGATGCTTAAGGTGGAGTAATACAGAATTACTCTGTTGTATTTAGGTAGCAAGGATCAATGGCACAGAATTCAGGGTCACTTCCTGAATGTGAGCATTATGGCAATCCCCTGTCTGTGTTCAATGGCACCAAGAGGCTTGGCACCTAATACGAGGTCAGTAGGGGTTTAGAGAATTAGTCATGTCTATAAATTCTGACATCTTACCTTAAGACCTTGGCTTTTCCAAGAATATGAGCCTATGTTTAGGTAGTCTAGATTCTCTGGAGTGGGGGAGGGAGCATGGACTGCAGCAGACTCTATAATCCCAGGAATTGTAATCAGTTTTTGGATCAGGCAAATAAGGTCAAGCAGTCTAACTACAATAATGAGTGGATAATTACTGTGATTAAATTAGTTAGCAAGTCTGACTTAAGTAGTAGTCATTGAGCAGTCATCTGTCACAGGATTTGGCTACCTGGAGAAACTTCATTCTTAGATGTATTTTATTTTATCAAATGTAAGGGAGCCCCTCATCCTCTGCTTTACACCCAGCAGAAATGAAGTAGTAATCTTTCTCCTGTTATGAAGAGCTGAAATTTGTGCTTTGCTTTGCTTCTTCTCTTCTTCTCTCTTCTCTCTTCTCTTCTTCTCTCTTCTCTTCTTCTCTCTTCTCTTCTTCTCTCTTCTCTTCTTCTCTCTTCTCTTCTTCTCTCTTCTCTCTTCTCTCTTCTTTCCTTTCTTTCTTTCTTTCTTTCTTTCTTTCTTTCTTTCTTTCTTTCTTTCTTTCTTTCTTTCTTTCTTTCT
>JANHFX010010727.1:0-35956 GCA_027560015.1 Chloroceryle amazona | reverse complement strand
AATCTATAGCATAATGGTACTGAAGAAAATGTTGGAAGTCCTACAGTAAGTAAATAGGGGATATAATCACACTTCTCCCGCTAATATATGCACATTCATTTGTCCTTAGACTGCAGGAGATTTGAGAGAGAAAATTTACTTTAGAGTGATTCACATCTTTGGCATCAAATAAAGTGTAATTACAAAATGGTCCCCAATACCTTTAGAATCTGTGGACGACGTGGCTTTTGTAGCACCGAACACACTATTAGCAAAAATGCTCGTTGAAGGCACCTTGTATTGCTTTTGAGTCTCAGGCTAATTCCTGTATGATGGTGCAGGTTCATTCATAGGATGGCACATTCATTTCTCCTTGCAGTTCAGTAAGACAGCAAAGGCACGGCCAGAAAGGCCATATTGCATACTGCTGTTGCAAGAAATTGAGATACTGAAGTTGTACATTCTCCAGTTGTACTGGGGAGCAAAATTAAGTTTTTTTTTCCTCCCTGGATTGTACTATTTCACCAGAGCTAGGTGGCAGTGCAAACGTATCTAGCTAAAGAAACTTCCTGTAGTAGCAGCAGAGCAATGGTTTGGACCATGTTTCTATTCAGTCATTTGCCCTTGTGCTGAGTGGCTTCTGAGGGCGCATGGCTTTGGTATTTATCTGACAACTTCACAAGAACTCAAGCTAGCACTCCACCTGACTTCCTTATTATTAAGTACTTTCGGGTAAAGCATCACACATCTAAAGATAACATTTGGCCCAGTAAAGTTGGCACTTGGAGTCTTTTAGGTATGTGTTCCTCTGTCATCATGTGACTTATTTTTTTTCTCAGGTTCTGGAAGAATGCCAGTAGTACTCTGCTAAGTACCATAGAAAAATCTTCAAATAAATAAAAATAAATACTTGCTTTAAAAAACCCAACATAGAAATATTTAACTGGAGAAGTCCAAAACACCATGACAGCAATATCTGAGAAAAGGATAAAACAGTTCTGTTATGCTTGCAAGCACCATGTTAAAGATGGCTACAAATTATGGTCTCCACTACATTACTTTTTCTACAGCTGAGAGCCTTCTGTGCTGCTACTCTAGGCTACTCTACAGAATTGCCTGCTCTGCATCCACTTCTGACCTTCCTGGTTCTGGTCTGCCTGGGTGTCTGAGTCTCTGCACTTGTGTGGCTGTACCTATGAAGCCAAAGCTCACGAGGTTACCTTCAGAAGCCCAAGAGAGTTTCTGATAGCTGTTGTCTACATCTGTGCACTCTATTTACGGTCCTTCTATTGGTTTAAGCTAGTTTACCCTTGTAAAACTGTCAAAGCAAGATGATGGAGGATTTCTTCTTGAATGTCTAATCAAAAGGTTATTGAAACTTGAAAATCAATAGAATAACTCATGCTAAGGTGTTTGAGACCCTGTTTTCCAGGTCTGCCCAAAAATTATTACTTTCTAGAAGTTCTTCATGGTAAGTAATTCTTCTCTTGATCTTTAGTGTTCTTCTGTTTGAAACCAAATATATATACATATATATATATATATATAGCATTTCAAATATTACTGAGAGACTTCAAAACAAACTGGTTTACCATTTTCATATTAGAAAAAACCCCAGTACTCTAAGGTGTAGTCCTCCATACAGTTCAGGGAAATAAGTGTATTTTGTAAGAGTGAGTAAACTCAAGACCAGTTTTCTTTTCACTGATGTTTCTCCCGTGAATTAATCTGAAATTCTTCATTTGAAAATCAAACGTTTGTTTGCCATCTTAGTCATCTTTGTTCGCCATCTTAGTCATCTTTGTTCCCACTTGTAAAACTCCAGCTGTCTCTTCTGTTGTTGTCTTGAGGGACTGGTTTATATTGCCTTTTGAAAAAGCCAATCTGAAATACATAATTTTGGAATCTGTTGTGAGCAAATCTTTTGTTATCAAAACTAAACCATAAAAGATGAACTAAAATAAAATGCATATATATGGTGTTTATGAATGATGGTATTTGCATTACCAAATAATCAAGTGTTACTCATCAATCAAAAAAGCGGGTTTACTTTTACTTTTTGGGAAGAAAATACTCTTCTGCAATAAGTCAGGACAGGTGGGCCTGTGAACTGGAACAGTCCACAAAATCCCATATTTTTTAAAATGTAAAATAGTAATAAACATTTCCTGTTAAATTTGTTTCCTTTCTAGATGTCCCTGGGAAAAACAATGAATGGAGAGTGTCTGCATGTAGCTACAGAAGCTCACAATCTCTTAATCGCTTGTCAGAGAAGCTGCATCCTTCACAGTTTTCTGTTTTACTTGTGCACAGGGGTTTTTTTTAGTATTTATGCTGCAGTATACAATCTTAAACAATTTATTCTGGCATGAAACTATGTTGTAGACTATTAGTCATTGTGTGTTGAGTGACATTAAATGTGGAGCACCACACTGAAAAAAAGATCAATTTGATACCATTAAATTATGTAAATCATTTGCAAACATGAGATGCCATATAGAGCATGAGAAAGGGGTTGTGGTGTTGAATAACAGAATATGCAGAATATGCAAAAGACAAAACAAAAGAAAATGGAGAAATATTTTGAAAAAAAGCATATTACAGGAGGAACTGTGTCTCTCTAGAAAGCACAGATCATAATAATGTATTATTTGTCCTTTAACCTGCATTAATAAATGCAAAGATCCACCAGCAGTATGAATTCCTGACTTGAAAACGGCTGAGAAACACTGAAAACCTACCTTCCATAATATAAATGAAAGAAGCAAAAACAAGATAACACCAACTATTAATCCCATTCCAATAATTAGCACAGTAACACGGTATTTGGGCTTTTGGTGGTGCACTCCTTCCAAATAGACCTGGAAAGCAGAACGTAAGTATAGTGGTGATTTATTTATTTTTCCTCAAAAGAAACTAGGAAAAAAATAATTACATCTTTAAGTAATTAACACTATATTCATTGCCTGTATATAGCTATGTATAGAATTCCACAATTAAAATTGCTATTGGTTTTTATTACTTTAACAAGTTTATCACAAATTTGTTAAAAGAATTCTTACATATGCAGCTTGCTTCTCCTTGTGCAGTTCAATAACTCTTGCATTTTTTTCTGGTGAGGCTGTTGCTCTTACTTCAAACTTCAGTGCTGATGCATCATCCTGATTTAAAAAAAAAAAAAGTAAAAATCCTATCTTTAAAAAACTAACTTCAACATATTAATTCCAACTCAGCAAAAGTGGTAACACAGCTGGTCCCAGAAACAGAATCTCACACAAACACACAATGCCGCCTTCTTCTGATGACAAAACAAATTAGTAGCAGAAGCTGGAAGGAAGCCCAGTTGGATTTTACTTAAGTCTCCATCCATGCTGCTTTTCACAGAAAAGTACAATTATGAGTTGAAATTAAATCCCAATCCTACATAACCCAGCCAGGATAGGCAAAGAGATACATAAGACAAAGTTATAATCTAAAATACATACTTTCCAGTGGTTTTCATTTTTCATATATAACCTTGAGACTTAGAATTGAAAACATAAAATAGGCTGACACCTAAAAGATTTGGATTTAATCACACTGTTTTCAAAAATACACTAATTCCTAGAATTTACATGCAGAGAATCCTGCAAAAATATGCCTTGAAATACTGGGGGGGGGGGGGGAAATATCACATTACCATTTCTAAAAGTGAAGGAGTAGCCTCCAGATGCAACTGAATGGTTGCTTCTTTTCCACTTTCCATGTTTCCAAGCTTGCAATGTATTTGCAAGCAAAGGCTGTCATTTTTCATGCAGTACTATAGAAGGGAAGGAAAGATTAAAGCTTATCAACTTCATCATCTTAGTACTGAAGACACTCAGGAACAGAGTAAACCAAAAAGATCCATGTTTGTTCTTGCAAAGTAGGGTGTAACCCTAAGCTGTCATCTATCTCTATTGATCTGTAGGTGCTAAAGGAACAGCAGAGTCCAGCCAATTATTACAGAAGACAATAGGTCATTTTTCTTAAAAATTTAAGTTGTTTTAGACTGAAAAATAACAATTGTCATAACTTGGGTTATATGAGTTTTATTTAACACTTATTTCAAATTAGCTTTTTTTGATGTGGAAAAGGCAATGAGTACTTGATCTGCATACTTCGGGTAATTAAACTTCAGACTTTTTTTTTTTTCCCCCCACATGCATCATTTTGGATTTGTTACTGAATTTTATCTGCCATTCTGTTTTCCCACTTATTCAGTTACATAAACCTTCAGCAGTTCTTCACAAGTGATTGTCATCCATGCTGACTTCAGTGACATGTCATTAATCAACTTTCTCATCTCAGTTCTCACCTCTTTTAATAAAGTTGCTTATGACTACACTGAACTTATCACAAGTCTCATCAAAAATCCTTGAAGACTGCTCTGGTAACCTCGTTATATAAGATACACTCTTAAGACAATTCATACAGTCATTTAATTCCCATTGATGCCAAAAGACAGACCTTACCATGTGTCTCTTAGCAGGCTTTGAAAAGAAAGTAACAACATCCTTCAAGATGTTTTCATTTTTTTCTGCTGCACTACAGTTTCTGGGATATTTATTATAGAAGCACTGTCCAGCTGTTGTCTGGAAATGAAAATACCATCATCCATGTTAGAATTTAAACATTGGATAATAATCAGAATACAGATTTCTGAAAAGTCAAGAAGCTCAAAAGGAATGTAAATTTTAGAATTCTGAAAGTAAAATACACAGGGCTGAAGATCATCCTATTGTTGTTCACTTTGCTTCCCTATAACTAACAAATTGAACACATTACCTAGGACCTCAATCTGCTATGCTCTGCTTCTCTTCTTCTTAGAATTCATAGAGCTGATACAATTAAGTAACCTGTGCTTACCTTTAGATTCAAGGTGTTGAATAATTTGAAGTCATTGGGTGGAAAAGCATTAGGTATCATTATCTCTAAGTTTGTATTTGGCGCCATGCTTGGTCCTGCACTGATAACCTTGTGGGGAAGAATGTTACATATTTAAAGCGTTAATTCATGGTTGGCATTCAAGTAACAACAACTACAAAAATGTCTAAATACATAAAACTTCCCAGAACGGAGTAGCACCTGCATCATCGTGCTATCATGAAAGCCAATTCTGCCAGGAGTTGTAACATTTCACTTAATTCATTCTGTAGGCTTGCTGAACCCTTCACTTCTCTGAACCAAAGTAGTAAGCAGTGCTAATCTGTGATGACTACCCTGAGGTCATACAGACTGCCTTCCAGGAGAATATGCAAAAGGAACTAGGAAAGATTAATGTCTAACTCCTGCTTTTAATCCACGGGAGACAAATCTGATACCTATAGATCCTCTTATAAGGAGCTCCTAGTTTCTTTTGCTCACCATAAGATAATTCCCTTTAAAGTGTTTCTTAATAGAAGAAGTGGCAAAGTCAGAACTACTCTACCACTCTGAATCCTACTTGTGCTAAGTAATTTTTCTCTGACCATTCAGTGGAAGATTGTCCAGGCTTAAAAGTGTTCAAAGATTAACTAACAGCCACTTCCCATCACTAATGCACAGAACTTGCTCATCACGGCCTTGTACTCTTCGAAGTTCCCTTACTGACTGTGCAGATGTCAGTAGATACACTGGAAATCTCAACATTAACCTTCAAAACAACAATAAAAGGGTTTACAAAGAAAAATTCTTACATGGAAAGTGAAGTTGATACTCTCCTTCATACATGTAACTGCCAAGTCTCTCTCATTTGTTCCATAAACAAATGAAGCTGGTGATACAAATCTACAAAGGTTTAGAAGTTGTTAATGAATAGAACTGCTACATATCATCAGCATAACTTTCTGTCTCATGCTATCTACAGTAAGCTTGGTTCTAAGAAAATACCTGTGTTTGAATTTAAATTAATCTAGGAACACTGACATGTTGTCCTCTACCTTGGTGATCTTACCTCTAAAAAAGGCAGATGAATCACAAGTCATAAATCCTCACCTAAAGCTATGCTCCAAGCAAACCCGTAAAACAAGGAATCTGAGGATCTGCTGTGCTCTTACTAAATATCTCTTTCTAGAAAGAACGTACATGTTCTTAAAAAAATTAGTCAACAGCACCATAGCCATCATTGGTTTCATCTCACAGTAGTGGAAACAAAATCTTTGAAGTTTATGGGTCAGATCCCAGAATGGCTGTTCCATCTCATTCCCAAGATTTTTCAGCTCCATCATGCTTCCACTTGAAAACTTTGAGAATTTAAAATAGTAACAAGACAACAGTTCTATGGATGTGCAGGTAGAGCAACAGCTGACTTACCCATGAGCATTTAACTCAGTCTCGTATTTTAGAGGTACAGGTAAAGTTAGCGTGTTATCCAGCAACATGTTCTCATCTTCATTTTTACTATAAAAACACCACGAGAGAAAAATAACTATCAAATCTATCATCATATGCTACACGTTATCCCTATAAACAAATATTAAGCAGAACGTTGACTTAAAAATATTTTGTTGCTAACCATGTCAAGTGGTAAGAAAAGAGCATTTTATACAGGCAGAAGCCGGCTCATCATTCCAGTACCTATTGTCTGTTGGTTTGGTTTTTGTTTTTTGAAATTTCCCTTCTCTCCAGATTTGCAACCAACGTGCTTTCTTGCAGTTGTGTTTTGCTAAGTCTTTCCTGTGTTCTCTAGTCTATTTTTCAAAGCTAGTAACATTTTTCATTGAGCAATTTTTATTAGGACTTTACCAGGTTGCATTAATGATGATGTTGAGGTCATCTTCTGCTCTGGTAAATGAGCTTGCATCCAAGAGGAAACTAAAATCCAGCTGTAGAACAAATAAAATATTCTTTATATCAAATGATAGTGTGCTTTAACACAGTTTAAATAAAAATACTTTATTAAACTCATATAGAATTTAGCTCTCTAAAAAAAAATAAAAATAAATCCAAACTCAGAACATTTGCTTTTGGGCCTTCTGCTGCCCTTCTCTTAACACAACTGTTGATAGCATTAGTCAGCTCACTTGTCTAGAAAGCCAGCAAATCAGCTGATGCATAATACAAAAAATGCTGTGCATTACTGAATTATTCCAGAGACCATTTTAGCAACCAATTTTGAAAGCAGCAGAGAGATTCAGATAACCAACATGGCAAAAGACATTAGCTGGGAATAAAGGATAGATTCTGAAACAAGATTTATTTTTTTTTCCATCACCTGAAAATCCTTGTGACATAGTCAGGGTGTTTTTAAAGCCAGGAAATTCATACATAGCTTACCTTTGATTTTTGATCTACATATAAATAACCAACGCTGCACTCAAGCTTCACTGCATAAAATTCTTTATCTAATACTTCACAATGTATCTGTTTTTCTTCCTAAAATAAAGGACAAAATATTAATGACTAAATGAAAAGTGCTTCTCTCTCACATTTCAGATTACATGCGCACACTGAAACTGTTGTTTGTTTTTTTTTTCCCCTGAACTAGGTGTTTGTTATTTCAGTGATACAAATACACAGAACATTCATGTTATTCATGACTACTTCAGCTTATATCGATTACTGCATCTTCTGTTTTCTAAAAGCAAAGCAGAGGCGTATTCATCAGACTCAGACCCACTCAAATTTAATGCCAACCTCTGAAAGGTGTCACGGATTCTACAGAGAGCAGTTATTTTAAAAAGGTAAAAAGTGAGCAATAAAATTTGTGACTTCTTCATAAGACTATGCATCTGGGAGAAAGAGCAGGCTCAATGAGATCTTATAGTGATCACTAAAAACATGATCATCAGACAAAAAGTAGCAGTAATATCCCAACATGCATTCAGAAAAAAGGGGTTTTTTTGAATCTTAGTTGTTAGCATCACACCCTGTTACTGAAACTATTTAAGTGACCTGGATTGAGCAAACACCACATAGTTGAGATAGCTTAAAGTCTCAGAAGTTAAAAAAATGGAGTTTTGTCACAGGTTTTTTTTGGAGGGGGCGGAGTGTAGGTTGTCAGTATCTACAGAAACTCAACTGTCTATTAACATAATCTGAAAATTGTCTGGCTGAAAAAGCACAAATATCCAAGTATTACTGTTGACAGATTTTTTTTTTTTGTTCTTACCAGTTCTAAAACTCGGATGAAATAAAGACCTTTAGGGATTTGAATGTGGAGGACAGTTTCATATGCATCATCTCCAACATTAAGAAGAGAAATGTTCAACAGTAAAGTCTTCATACTTCCAACAGCGAGGTATGTTTTCTTATCATGAGGCCTATAAAAATAATTAAAAGTAATTCTATATACAGGCTATATGCAAAATTCTTCCTCCACTGCTCTTTTAGTTAATTTAATTTGGTTTTGACAAAGCTCAGCTGGAGATCATTAAGAAAGTTTTTCCTCAGACCTGTAACTGAAGGTACTACACCATTTATCTGATATTCAGCTCCAGTATTGTACTTCTTGAGGCTTGAGGTTATTAATGAGAGAGCAAGAAAACTGTTGTCAGACTGGCTGTGCTTCTGGCTTTTATAAGGTAAGTGCTTTCCTTTACAGATGAGAACATCAATGTGCTACCGCTACAGTACTTTCAGATATTATTTCAGAATTCCCTCTTTGTACTCAAAATATAGGACTGAGTTAATATGAAACAGGTCACAAAGAAAGCCAGTGAACATGCCTATCTTATGATCTATGTAATAATCTATAATCATGTTACAAGTACAGACAACCCTACGAGGGACTAAAAGTAAACTTCAGCTTGACATTAAAGTTTAATTAAGACTTGTAGAAAGGCTGCCCAGAAATAGACATTTATCAGCTATTCTGGCTTCAAACCAAAGCATTAGTCACTGAACACCTTTGGGAGAGAAGCTGGCACTTAGAAAAGCAACAGAAGGTAAAAGCACTGCATAAGCTGAGAGGTTCCAAGACAAAAGCGAATTCAAGAAAAACAGTGTTAACGTTTCAGTAACTTAAATTTAGGTGAAATTTTAAAGTTGTTTTACTAGGGACATGCTTAAAATTCATTAAAGCCAAGCTCATTAACAAGATGCTGTCACCAGAGATGCCTCCCACGTTAACACACAAGTACACAAAAGCACCAGGTGCACATCTGGGACTACAACAAAGCTGAACTAGAGCTTTTCTCTGGTAATCCCATTTCATTCTTCATTAAAAAAATGCATGATGCAGACTAGAAATTTACAGAGCAGGCCAAAATCTAAGCAATTTAAACAGAACTCAGTAATACATATGTGAAGACTCATAGCTCAGTAAGTAAAGCATTACATTGACACCCCTATTTGATTTAATTCTTTTAAGACTAAAAGTGTTTGCTTTGCTGTTGAAGGATAATGAATACATTCTGTCTAGACAAAATAAATTACCTTTTCAAAGCTAACTAGTTTTTAATCGAGATTCTAGAGGCACAATGTAATTTAAGGTGATACTTCACACTTCATCAAGATATTTAGCCTATTTATTTACACTGAAAATCTTCTACTGGTCTCTAATGCTAAGCAGTATGTTGTAATCTGTTTTCCTTTCTTAAAGCTCTGAAGCACTTACAAAACTGTATCACTAATGTCACAAATGCAAATGCTGCTCAATTTTTCTTTCTGAAAAGTTTATGGTCGTTCAAATAAAAGAACTTTCAAGCCTAAGCAAATTGAAGCGCTCAAGACTACACTCATGCTCCCGTCCACATGTTAAAGTAGGCAGAGAGATACTAATCTTATTCTGCCATCTAAGATGAAAAAGCTTGTGCTGAGGATCACCCATGTGTGATTAATCAGAATTATGTGATTGTCAACCTCTTTTGGTGTCACTGGGGATAGTCCAGCCTAGCGTCTCCAGCAAAGCAGAATCCACTTGAAAAGTGATAAATTACAGAAAAAAGTCTAGGCCACACACAAAATACCCAACTAGCTGAGATTCACAACAGGTACAATTTCTCCTCTTGCACACCATCAACCCATGTTTCTTCCTCTGAAATATAGTATTTAATAAAGAAAAAGGTGGCAGTGATAAAATCTAACTTAAATCATCAGAATCCATTCTGAATAGAAAAAACAGTATGTGGTGTAAAACTTTCCAAAGATGATGCTAAATAGACGTCTCTCTCACAAAGTATTGCTTGGTGTAATACAGGTTCTGCAAGACAATAGTAATTGTATTTAAATACTTTGAAAGTGCATTACTTATCTTCTATAGTAACAGGAATTAAACATGATATTTGACTGTAAGGAATGGGAAAACTGAAACATAGTAACAGGTATATAAAAAAATAGGGATGTAAGAGAAAAATCACAAAAGATTAATTTTGTAAAATGCAAGCTCATTCATGGAGGAAGAAGAAATCTAGACCTCACATAATAATCAACCATCTGGTGTTCTAATCAGCAGTAGAAAACTGAAGATGTGATATTCTTGAGTAAATGAAGAAAAAGAGCCACTTAATTATCTTATAATTGAAATAATAAATATAACAATGTCTTAGTACAAAACTGAAGTATCTTCTTTGTACAGTGCAAGTACAGTATCTTCATAAGAGCAGTAAATAACTGAAAGCTTGTCAATTTAACAGCAGTTATGATGTTTACATATCAAGTATGCATTGTGCACTGTATCTTTGCTCAGTTATAGATGAAGTGTGGAATACAAATTTACTTGTTTGTGAAGAAGATACATTTTATAAGCTGTAAAGTCTTCTAATTATGCAAGAACAGTTCTTCAATTATATATATTTGTGTTACACCTCCTGGAAGATTCGCAATTTAAAAATATTCTTCAACTAAACAGCTTTACTCATATTTTTGCAGGGAGTCCATAGTCTACTTTTGCAAATTGCTGTTCTTTACATACCAAAGACTAAGGAATAATTTAGATAAACTCTTACTGAGCCTTTTCCAAAAAAATGAAAGCGCGTTATACTTACTTTGGAAAAGCAACTTTTCCGAACACTCTCAAGTCAGCAGAACAATTTTCCTGGGAGCAAAATCTTGCAAAAACAAACTTTAAAAGACAAATAATAATAATGATTAAAAAGGCACTTCAGTGTATTACATGGGGTATAGTGAGTAAAAGTATTTCCAAAGAAAGAAACCTATCGCCCTGTTACCAAGTATCTGGAATTGGCAAATGGTTCTTGCTCCTAAAGACAATTCAAATCAGGCTATGGTTTGCCATTTCCCAATCACACTGCACACTCAGAACAACAACAGACTGGCTTTCCAGACTCAGCCTCCCACAGTGAAACCAGTGGGTGTACGTTCAGCTGGTTTTTTAAAAGCAGTACATAAAAAGGGCAGTGTTTTTTAGAGGATCCAGAACTGAGGTCTCTGCAGTCTCTCCTGTATTACAGCACATTAACTTTTGCAAGAGTTTCATTATGCAAACTTACCACACTGTCAGTAAGGTTTGATAAGACTAGAGACACCGGGAGCTGTAGGTGTCTGTGCCTTGGTTATCATCATGCTAAAAGCACACTTCTGTCACTATATTCAACAATGCCCTCTTCAACTCTACAGCTTCTAAAACAAAATTTTGAATGATAAAAAAAAAAAAGTGTGCCTTTTAAAAGGAGCTTTTATATACCTCAGAGTTCTGTTCGCCAGCTGTATTATATGAATTATATGAAGCCTACTGTTTGTGAAAAGTTATGATATATTTTTGACCATTTAGTAATTAAAAATTCAGAGCATCCTGACTTTTGCTTAATTCGGAGTAAATGTCTATTAACTCTTAATAAGTTTATTTTGAACAAAAGTTACTTTCATACACATTTCAAGATAAAGAATACACTCTTTTTTCGCCACAGACTCTGTGTTTGAAAACCTGCAGTACCTTCACAGACCTAGTATTTCAGCACCACTGTTGAAACACTGCAAGATTAATACCAACATAATATTATTTAAACACAGAATTAATTTCAAAGAAATTAACTCATCCTGTGTAATTGAAAAGGAATTAATATTTAAAAGAGTGTATTGCATACCTGTGTGTTGAGAAGTATATAGTATCTCTACACATAACTTTTTTTTTTAATCATATTACTAATTGTATACCTGTTCTGCAAAGATTTATTTATTATTTTTTTTTTAAGCAAAAAACTGGTCATTTTTTACCATGCTGGTTTATTAATTAAGATCAAGGCACTAGGTGCTGGTCTGGAAAATTCATTCCTTCATATGCTACAGATGTACGAAGCTTTCTTTAACAGAATATTAGAACATGAATATTTACTGACTCTGTTTTAAAAGAAGAGAACGCACACACTAACCTTGCTTTTTATAACATCTTTTTCTTTCCTCTGTTGAAGAACAGGTTGAAGTGGTGAAAATTCTTGAGCATTTCTTTTCTGTAGAATATGATGCCCCAGATGATAACTTGCTTCAACATGTACAGGAGTCAAGATATCCCTTACATCTTTCTATGAAAATTGGAAACCTAATGAGTTAATCATATAAGACAAGACATGTATGCTTATGTTTTAAAGATTATAAGGTTCCCTAGAACTAAGTTAAGACAGGAACACTTGTATTTTACATGTAAAGTAACTTAATATACCGTATGGCTCATATACTTTTCTAGATATCTTTATCACTGAAGAAAAGCATAATACATTCAATGATAGCATCAGGTACTTCAGAATGGAAGATTCTTTTATTAAAAGAAGTCTAATTGAATAGCAAACCTATTTCTGTCTATAATACTGCCTTACAAAACTACAAAATGCTGTACTGCCCAAAGAGAAAAATAGGCAAGAGGTGGAGAAAGAGGACTGGTGGGATAATGCCAGACAAACTCCATGGGTACTTCTGTCTGAAGTCAAATGGAGTTCTCCCACAGTACCACTAAATCAGACCATGACCACATTTTAGTTTTCCTAGTCTGTATTAGAAGATTAAACTCCCCAGTAAATGACCATTTCGTACGTTAACCCTTGACTGTGTAGGAAATGTTGCAGATCAGAGCACAAACTATCTACTTGTGAAAAGTGAACAGCTTGAAGGACTGAGTATTAACAATAGCAAACCTGATTAAATTATGCCCCAAGTGTGGGAGATAGACAGACACTGATTGTCCCTCCACATGGCCACTTCCTAATTCTTATAGGCAAGCTTGCTTTGGCCAAGTCACATATTATCTAATTCATAATAATTTTCCACAAGGTCTTCCCTGCATCTGCTTTATATTACTTCCATTATACTAATTAGCTATTAATTAGTCTTTACTCGAAATACATAAAATGTACATCATCTCTTGCAAAGACTGTACTTGTCAGACATTCACACTTATTTAAGTTTAGGAACTTCATACAAGTACAGAAAGCTCAGTGGGTGGAAGGAGATGCTTGTAATGCTATTAATTAAAAAATATAAAGAAAATTGAATTATACAAAGGAAAAATACCGATGATAGACTATAGAAGTGGTGTGCCAAATCATATCCTTCCTCCTACACAAATACCTGCTGATGCTGGTACAGCAATCTGTACAGAGTCAGCTGTCAGTCAGATCTCTCATAGCTTACAGAACTCTTCTATGTGGTGATTTGCCATTGCTCCTATAACATAGGTGCAACTACCGGTTGAGATGCATCTGGGCAACTTCCCCCCGCCCCTGGTCATGAATGCTCATGTCCTACTTCATCACTGTGGTTATTATTATACACATTCTCACTGACGTGAAAGCCTGCAGACCCACTGACTTCCTCACAGAAAGCTGAGAAAGCATCAGAATTAAAATAGATTAACTGTGGAGGTTATGAACACAAAGATTTTACTTACAAAATGATGTGATGCAATTGTAAACAAACTAAGTTCTTTCATGGCGGGTGTGCTTTACAAAGCAGAACAAAGGATACAGGGCAATCCATATTGAAAATTACATTACCCTCATAAATGCTGGATGATTTTTGCAGGCAGTATTCTTGCTGTAAATCTTTATATTTCCTGAGATTGTATCAGATGTTCCATTGGATGAAAAATAAAATCTTGCTTGTGAATCCGCTTTCCTGTTCACATCAACACTCAGATTATAAAGCAGTACTGCAAAAAAACCCCAGGGAAAAGTTATTAAATATTGTTACAATTTTCATGAATTTATGATAGAAATGACATCTGACTTACTTCCTTAAGTATGCTACATAATATCTGTTTTGAAATGCTCTGCTTAAAAATACTCTGACATAAATCCATACTTAACAAAAGCTTCTAGCCCTCTGAAAATTGATCGTGTCATGACTGATCCTCAACATGTGCTTTTATATCAGAGATAGCTTTGTGGAGTTATATTATAGTTTTCTACCAGACTCTATTTAAAGAAAATTTCAGTTATTTACAGGGCTGACATTAATTACAAACAGGTAAGTCAACAGACACTGACAAATATTATCTTCACAGGTTTTCTTATACTGAAGTTAGCATGAATTGCTATAATAACAAATTGGAAATGAATTTCAGAGAATTACTGATCTATCACTTAATCTCTGCCAAAAGTTGATTTAGGATATCTAGAATTTCCTCCAGTCCTTTATATTTAAGCTGAAAAGTCTTATGTCCAAATCCAGCAAGGGTAATCCTGACTGTACATCCTTCACCACAAATATGAATATCGAAAGATCTGAACTTGAAACTCAACAGTTCATTGTTGGATGCGTTCTCTGGAATGTGTTCCTGAAGGATATTTTATCTTCTTATACCAGAGAGTTAAGCAATTTAGCAAATACATGGTATATTTAGCAAAATATACCACATATTTGCAAGACTCTTTGCAATTTACAAATATCATGTTGGCCTAGCAAGTAGGTTAAAAGCTCCCAGGCAATACAGTAAAATTTAGACAGTAAATTATCTTAAGTAAGTTTGCCACAAATACTCCCTTTAACAGATACTACTTCAAGCAATATCGCTTTTGCCAAAACCAAAATATGCATTATATGGAATACAGTAGAAGATATCTTTTCCAGTAATTTTGATGGGCTCTTTTTCACATAATGGTACGATCAGGTGCTTGAGCTGCTTTACGAAGGGAATGTCGTTTCTGTATTGCTACGTGTAAGACTGCATCCTACAGCAGTTCCAAGAGGTTTGGTCCACGTCTGGGAGGACTGCATTTGGAGGACATCTGAATATCATGCTAAATAATCCACTGGATTCTACATTAACACAAGACATTCAAGCACCATTAATTCCCTACCTAACTGCAAAGCAACAGCTTGGACAATTCTATGTGGAAAGTTCAGACCAACTTGACAGACAGGCCCACTGAGCCCTGCAGAAAACAGAATATGGTCCTTGGGCAACTATGCAGAAGAAAGCATTCACAGAGTAAGTGCATGCTGGTTTAGGTGAACCCTACGGGCTTACTACCTCATTTAAAAATTATCAAAATCACGATCCTATTATTGTGATGTTATGAAATGGACCATCTGAAATGGCATCACTACAATGTAGTTCAAAACTATTGAGTGTGAATTAATCACACCACTGTTAGATAAGTTAATTCAGGTACTGGAAATAGTCTATCTATGATGCTACTGTTTTAGTACTGCTGCAAAACCCATGTGGAAAATATTCTTGAATGGTTGTCCATAGCCCCAGATGAACTTTTTAGTGTCACAATCTAGCTAGCTTGCTAAAAATTAGGTTTTGTTTGTCTAAATAAGTTGTCATCAAAACTTGGGGAAAGGGCTGTTACTCTAAATTGAAGTGTAATGGCTCAATGTTAACAGGGTAATTATGAACTAAAAATGTATCCGTGTTTTTAATTTTTCTTCATTTTATACTGAACTGCGATTAATGGTGCATTGAATGCCAACAGCATTAATCTATAAATACACACATTTAAAATGACATATATACTGGATTTTTTTTCAAGTAGCTTACCAATATAACCAGGTACCTCTCGTCCTGTATAGGTAAAGCAGATCTTCAAATTCATACAGACGGCAGGCTGGTCATTTTCCATGCAGTTTAAATTAGTTCGATTTATTGAATTAGAATGTTTTAAAGAAGCTTCAACAATTATCACTGGTTTTGTTCTAAGAAGAGAAGAGAGTTAATGTTCAGAGAACACTTCAGAAATAGATTATTTTTGTAATTATAATTTTTAAGCTATCTGCATTTTTCAGAATCCGCATAGTTGCATGTACAGTTTTTGTTGCCTCAAAAAGTTTTGGAATTTTTCCCCCCAAAGTGTTTACTTAAATTTTTCAGTTCTAGAGCATTCTAGAGCCTAATGAGTGAAGTTCAAGATACCAAGGACAGTATCATGAGTTAAAATATATACTAATGGGTTTTACTAAACTGCATTAAAAAATACAATTAAATTGTATAGGCTTTAAAAGCACTGAAATGTAGCAATCTCACCTCAACACTACAGCAGAATCAGACAGAAATGCACCAACTGCTACATCTGTCAATAAAGAAAATATACATCAGTAAGTCTAATTTGTCAAGTATAATTTCTCATGTACAAGGACTTTGCAGCTTATTCACCTTTTGGTTAGTCATTAAAACACTCATTTGCCCTTTATTAGAAGGCACGTGATAATATTCAAAGATGTTCTCCACCTAGATGATTCCCCTGTCCATTAATGCTGCATGCTGATTTGCTGAGGTTGCAGATATTGGTCATGTGATGACTTGATTTTTATTCCACATATAAGTGGCTGATACTGAAGGACAATTTAGCTAACCAGGAGGTGCTTGCCTGTTTTTAAATCCAAATAGTATTGCTATTCACACACACATATACATAAACAATTTACTTATACAACTATATATGTGTATTAAATTACACATTCAGAAAAATACTTAATTTATTCCAAACTAATTAAAAACTATTAATGCAATAATAAAATACACACAGTGTATATACCTCTCAAATGGGGTAGGAAAAGTGGATCTGTCAGAGGAGTCTAAATGATACAAGGTTTCAGTAAACAGCAGGGGACCTGGCAGCGGACTTCTTGTGCATTACCTCTTAGCCCAGCCTTACAAATTAACCTGGATAACTTTTCTGTTGACGCAGACAGAGCACACAACAGGCAGTTGATGATAACTTTATGCTTTACCCCCACGTGGGCAGCACAGAAAATACCTGACAACGCTTACCTGTGAAATGTCAAAATATTTTGACGATACGCATAAAACAATGAGTATATACTTGGGAACAACTAAGTGGTTTAATGCCAAAATAGCACTTACGTATCACACCCAAAAGAGTTGTACAAAAGTCTTAATCAAACACCATGAGCCCCAAGTCAGGTAAATGTAATGTTTGCACAGGCTGAGAGCCAGACAGCTCAGGGACTCCTGGCAAAATCCAGACTATGTGAAGACAAGTGAGACTTTTAGGTTAGCACACTACTCTGGACAATAAACATGCTTCCAGTCCCCAGACTAGCTCAATGTGACATCAGCATATGAGATAACTGCCATAAAAATGAAGGTTTCTTCCTGTTTTGCCCTATGAGCCTATTATTAAATCCTTCTCAGTCCTTAAATAATAAGTAGAGGTCCATGAACACTGGCTGCTTGGCCTCAGCTTTACCTCCTTTTTTTTTTTCCCTTCTCAAAATACACGATGCGACACATCATCTTAGTCATTGATTTTGCTTCTGATAAAGGCAACAAGTAGCACAGTAGGGTTGCTCCCTGTGAATCTCTACTCTCTTAAAAATGAAAATTGTTTCATTCACCTTGATAACCATTGTTATCTGCATCAACGCCACTTGCTATGGATTGTCCAAACATACTTAAAGAATTACTGACTTGATGTCCTTGTATTCTCTGAGGAGGAAAAAAATAGAAGAGGAAATTAGTCATGGAAAGCTAATATTATGAGTTGCAATTTCTGATGAAAAATGTTAGTACAACCATCTTGCTGCTGAAGGCAGTTACGTCTGTACCTCTGAAAGTAATATTCCTCAATTACTGAAAACGTATCCCACAAACCCTGTCTGAGGCCTCCAAAATTTCTTTTTCTGTTACAGGTTATATTATGACTGGAAACCACAGACTATGTAAAAATTTTCTGAAGTCTTTTAATGTACCTTGGATGATCGAAGTGTGAAATGAAGGGAAAGCCCTTTCAAATTTAAACTTAAGGTTCTTCTGCATTGATTATTTTTCATTTAAAAAGCATACCTGTGAAAATGATGGTGTTATTCCATCTTCCCTGCCATTGTATATATAAATAGCCCCTTTTAGATCATCTTCTTGTGGAGCTCCAATTGCTACATCTGTGGAAAAACAATTTAACAGTCAGTTGACTAGGAAACATGAACAAGGAAAAGTTAAAGAAATCTAAATCACGATGCATACAATGCCAGACCAAATATATTTGACCGAAATAAAAGTAAGGGCTGAACATTCATATAAAGCAAACAGAAATGATACAGAGCAGCTCAGTAATCTGATTCTGCTTCATCTAGTAAGTTACTGGAAAACAAGGGCCAAATACAGCCATTTTGCTCAAGACAAAGTAGTCTGGTCCTACCAATACAGAATTTGACCCTTAAGAGACTTATTCATGGAGAATAGTCAAAATTATCATGTTCTACTGAAACAAACAAACAAAAGCACAGATGAGGTGCTTAGGGACATCATTTAGTAGTGGGCTTGGCAGTGCTAGGTTTAACGGTTGGACTCAATGTTCTTAAAGGCTTTTTCCAATCAAAAAGATTCTTTGATTCTATTCATGGAACTATGGTGATTTTCCTGCACTCCACTATTCCCACGTGTGTTGCATCACTGAAACACAAGAAGTACTGTTCTTAAGCTACCTGAAATGAACTGTTTATTTTACTATTAAATAACTTGATAACAAACTTGAACGGGCATTTAACAAGGAAAGGAAGGTGTGGCAACACACAACCAACAAAGGAAACCACCTACCCTAAACAGCCCAACAACCTAAAATGCCCCATAGTTCAAATAGCCAGAGGTTGTTAACCAAAGAGTGGAAGGAGGGAAGGGGAGATGAATTACATCATCTTGCAAGTCACTAACATAAATTAGTAATCGTAAACTTACATTCACAAATAAGCAAAACTAAGCTACCTGCAAATCAGAAACACTGTATGCTGCACCAAACCAAAATCCCACAAAAAGCAAAGCTTTGATGATTTGGTTTTACTGAACCAATTGAATCCGTATTGATGGAATCCATACTTCGGTGACTAAAATGCACAAAATATGTAGTTTCGCTACTGGCAAGATGAAAACAAGACAGCCAAGTTGTGCTAATTAAAATTACACATATGCTTTTGAGGAGGTCAGACTGTAAACCAAAATGCATACCATTATCTTCACAGGGCTAATACTGAAGGTTTAGATACTGAAGAAGTTGACTGCTGCGCTTTTATTTTACTTACTACAGACAAATGGCTTCTAACACCCAACTTCTCTTTACATTTTGCTTCCAGATGCTTTTCTTACAAAACTTCTGTTGCCACTCTCGATGCTGCCTCCACTTTCTTCTTTTCAATGTTTTTGCTCCCTTCACCAGCAAATCCACTTATTTTCTCTGCCTCCCCCTGCAGTTTTAGGATGCCTGTTTTACATTATATTCCATGTAATACATTTGGTTTGCCATGCTGCTATTAATTTGATTTCACATCTCTGTTCCCCAGCCCTACATTTGGATACTGTTTTCCTTTGCAGTTTGCAAATGTTTGGGCACAAAAATCGGAAACGCGTATAAAATTGTGAAGGTAATGCAAAAGAGGAACGGGTACCAAAGGAGGGGAAAAAACACCACAACTACTTTAAGGAAAAGGAGACCAGATCAGAAAAGAATGATTGTTCCAAGCCTCATGAGTTACGGACAGGACTAAGAACAAAAAAGGGAAGAGTGAAAGGAGAACCCTGGGTCATAGCTGCAAATAAATAGAGTAATTCAGAAACACAAAGAAAGACGTGGACTTAGTAAAGATGCAGCCCAGAAAAAGCTGACAGTTTTTACACAGAGGATATTAGCTCTTTGTATACAGTCCAAGTTTTGATGATGGAAAGAAATAAAAGTGCTTATAAATTTCTGAACAGTAGAAAACACCTTTCATATTTTTATCCTGTCTCTACAGAGCATATTGTGCCTGCCCTTCTGCTGCAGGGGAGCACGTGACAGTTTTCCAGACACAAATAACAAGGTGAATGAAGCCACTGCATCTGGTCTCCTCCACTTGTCTTCAGTCTAACTGGAGGCCTCCCAGTCGGTTGTGGTTTTGTGGGCTACCTAAGCAGCTTGTGAAGGGTCTTCTGAGAGGCTCTGAGAGGTCATGGGGCTTCCTATAGCAAAAACATTTTAGGCAGGCTGACTGGAAGCTGAATCATAGAATAGTTTGGGTTGGAAGGGAGCTTTTAACAGTCATCTAGTCCAACCTCCAGAAGGGAAGTAGAAAGCCATGAGTCATTGTAGACCTTATAACATATCTCACATACTTTCATTTGTTTTCTATAACTAAAATATCTTTTATCTGTAACTTTGACATGGCATTCTCTTTTCAATGTCTATTACATCTATGCTTGTTACAGAGGTTAGATGCAAGTCTGGAGATTTAGTGTCTCTGCCCCCTGAGCAGATTACACCTGAACAATGGCAATGGAAATTTCAGCACCTATCATACTTAGAGAGGGTGTTTCAGCCTCGGTGGTTGGGAAGAAAGGGAGGGTATTCTCAGTTTCTGTCTAGGTATCTAACTTTGTGCCTGAAATAGATCCTCCTGGATAGACAACAGGAAGAAAAAGCTTCCTTGGAGCCCCATTAACATTTTTAATTGGGGCATATCCATCCTTCCCTGTGTTGTGTTCTCCATCCACTGGGAGCCCATGCTAGGCAATTCATGAGTCACCTGAGATCCTGACTGGGAAGAAGTCCCACAATAGTTGCCCAACTTGCAGGTTGTTTTCACTATCCCCATGTGCTTAGTACTTCCTATTGTCCTAGGAAGCGCATCTTGACTCAATGTCTTAATTTTTATTCCTGATGTTACAAGTTGCCAAATTATTCCCCAACCATTGTCTTGGACATCTAAAACAGGATTAGAGTTTCCACTTGATGTGCAGTGACCAACGATACAGACTATGTTAGCACCTTACACTCATGCTCTTTATTAAAGTGACAGAACCTAATTGCCTGGTATTGCACATGAATGACTGAATAGCTGTATTTCAAACAGCAGCCTAGAATCACAGAATTTCTGAGACTGGAACAGCCCTCCAGTATCATCAAGTCCAGAAAAGAAATAGAAATGTCTGGGTTGGAAGGGACCTCTAGAAGTCATCTAGTCCAACCCCCCTGCTGAAAGCAGGGACATCCTCCACTAGAGCAGGTTGCTCAGAGCTCCAGCAACCACCAGTTATTATGGTGACCCCCCACATAAGGGGATTATGGTGACTCCCATAATCCCCTTATTTATCACAACAGTCCTTTGCTAAGAGAGAATTAAACCCAAGGGTTTTTCTTTATATACTTACCTTCAAAACCATCATTATCTATGTCTCCTAGATTGGCTATGGACTCTCCAAACCTGGCTGCATATAAGTCACTCCCACTGAGCTCTATGTTCAGTTCTACCATCTTTGCCTCCTGAAAAAAAACCCAAACAAACAAACCCACAGTCAATGACACATTAACAGAGCATCTTCCAGGTGACCTGAAATATTACTAAAAATGTTAACAGTGTCATGGACACCAATATATAATCCTACTGAACTCTTTGGTGCAGAAGTGAGCATTATCAAATAACAGTATTTAGTGTAAGAATAATAAATAATAAGAAAGGTGTTCTTTAAAAAAAAAGAACAGCAATGTAATCCCATAGCAAGCACCTGTGAACACCAGCAAGCTCCTGTCAGAATAAACAATAACTGCTTCAGGGCTATTGTGTGTGCCATAGTTGTAGGAATTATGCAGTTGACTTAGTTCTCTGTGAGGAAAACATTAAGAAAAAGTTAATGGTAAGCATAAGAGAACAGATATGCATTAGTGTGGAGAAGAAGAAAGGGAAATTAGACATGAAGATAAAATTTACAAAGCCAAATTCAAAGCACACACAAAAAAATAGCTATTCTCCTCAAAATTATAAAAAGCAGCTAATTCTAATGCATGATCTGTCCAAGTACTTTATTTGCCAAACTGAGGACTACCAGTCTCTTTCCTGACCGGTAGGACTAATTGCATGTAAATTTTTCATTCCTCATTTGTTTCTAAGGTGCTAAATAAGTTGCTCTTCACAGGCCAGTTCAGTGGTGAGCACGGTAATGGAGGAGAGCTTGAAAAGAGGCTGTAGCGGAAGGATGTCACCACCTGAAGTCAGACAGCCTGTCTGCAGTTCTAACACTAGTGTAAGTAACAACGTGTTAGCATTTATACAGCTAGCCTTTGGAGGTGTGCTACACAGTCCTACTGGGATAGTCACTGCGGTTCTAGAGTTGTTTTTCCTATATCCTGAAATATTGTATGGTAAGAGAGAAAAAAACCCATCTCTTCTTATCTCATTATACTAGAGTGAAAGGGTTACCATGTTATTTTTAAGAGAAAATACTTACAGAACCTGAATTGATATAGACATAAACTCTTCCTTCTTCTCTGATGGTACTTTGCATTGGGGCACCAACTAGCAAGTCAGAAAGACCATCTGAATTCAGGTCCACAGCACAAACTGCAGCTCCAAAGTAAGAACCAAGCTGTGTGCAAACAAGAAATCACATTATTTTTTGATTTTTGTTGAAGATATGCTAAAAGTTCTAAAGAGCAGAAAAGTAGTATGAAATATTTACCTTTTTACCCCTTAGTTCAAATAGAATATTTAGTTGCTTCTCAATGCTAAAAATGTATGCCTAAAATGAAAAGAAAATAAGTGGAGTTCAGCAAACAGTAATCTCAAACAGTTCCCTGTGCTTTCTCTACAGTGTGTGCTATTGAATCAGCAAAGCAACATATCTCAAGGTACAGCTATTTAGTATTTCCTATCTGTACCCTTCTTTAACACCACAGTTCACAGCAATGTTATCTAGACTATCTCCCCTCATTCCTTATTTGACTTTTCTCCCTGTGATAAATCATATCTATCTGGTACTGGTCTTTAATATATTAATTTAAATTGGAAAAACAGGGGTCAGTATGTGGGGGTACACTCTTCAAACCAATAGTATAGACAATCTCTTACTTTACCAGTCTGCTCCTGTTGGGGAGCCCCTCCAATTACTTCTGTACTGGCTGATGTCAGAAAATGTCCAGCTCCAACAGAGTATCCTGTAAATTAGAAATGCACTATTCAATACTGGAAATGCTATATAAAGAAAAAAAGGGGGGGGCATAATGTATAAAAGCTGTCAACACCACAAATTATTGCAAGCCTGACATTCAGACCTCCTGAAGGTTAGCAACAAAAACAGAAAAGAAAGTTTATGAAATATAAACAGAAGGTCAATATAAACAGTAAGTTGCAGAAAGCAGAAACTACTGTCAGAAACAGTTATTTCTTCCCAGGATATCAATTATCTGCCATGCTTCAAAGACCAATAACATAAAATGCAAGCACCTTCTGTTAATGCATATTATGCCCCCATTCAATGAGTCCATATTGTAATACAAAGAAAAATCTTCAGCAGTTCATACAGTGCAATGTGGAAATACTCGAGTCAATTGTTACTCTGACTATTGCTGTAACTGGGCCACAGAAAAATGCAATGCAGTGCTACTTATGTGCACAGGCACATAAAGCACCATGGATACACACATATGAACATGTCAGGAACAAGATGGAGCAAAAGCCTGATTATGTAATAAGAAAACATTGCATCAGCTTATGTAAATGAACCCGTGTACCCTACTGCTACATGTAGAGACAGCTCTTAATAAACAAGACCGTATTTTGGTGCAGTTGTCCAGCCACAGAACTGCAAACACCTTGATCCATAGCTACAAAAGCCATCTTTACTCTTTCCAGAATACATTATGGCTAAATTGGAACAGAGAAGACAGTTAACACAGTATGCTACTCTTGCATTTATTGAATGACTTGATTTTCACAGCATGCAAAGAAAATGGAAAAAATCCTCTTGGATTAGATGAGATTGTGCCTTAAATCTTTCATCTGTGAAGATAACTGTCTAAAATTCAAGCTCTCATTAAGACAGCTTTTTCTTTTCATACTTAAAGCTAAAAGAGGTGAACAATGCAATTTATCATTTAAAGGTCTACATCAAAAAAATAAGCTCAAGTGGATGACCCTTAATTTACCTCATCTGACCTTTATTTTGTAGTTATTTTGGTTTTGTTCAAGTATAAACACTGGTAACCAATGAACTTTAAACCAACCAACCATACATAACACACAATCCAAAAAAACCCAAAAGCCAAACACACCTCCCAAAACACGTAAATTAATCTGATAGTCCTCACTTTTACAGGGGCATTAGAATGTTTGGCAGGTGAGAGTGGATTAATGAATTGACCCTTTAAATTTAAAGGCGTAGTCAAATGAAATTCTCTTTACAACCTCAGAATTCTTTCCCCTTTACCATTACTACAGTTTTTCCTTTTTCTGAAATGTCATTTGCTGTTCGCAGATTCCCAAAAGAAACTATTACTTTGTGATTTCTTTAAGGTAGTCTGTTAAGTACCTAAGGTTACTCTTTCATCAGACTCAGATTATTTGAAAGACTGACTTAAATAATTCCTTTTAAAGAAGTCAGTTATCTATCTCCAAGATACTCTGAAGTAGCCAAGGAAATACTACCAAAAGTTATTTATTACCAGCTTCTATTTCTGACTTCTTTCTTTTAATTGTCTGGTACTTAAACAGCTTTGTTTTTTCCAGTTTACGGAAAATGTTACAATACTTTTTCACACCACTTCTGCAATCTCTAATTCATTAATTATTACTGTTTGACAGTCTAATGACAAATCTGAATAAAGAAGCCATCTTCTCAGTCCCTGCCACAAGGAGGATAGTGCAAGTAGATAGCGCATCTAGTCATGTGCTTGAATTACACTCTGATCACTTTATACTTCCATCGCTTGCAAAGGATATTTTTGTTCATTATTTAAGGGAGAAGCAAACTCAGACTTAAAAAAAAAAAGAAATATATCTTTGGAAACAGAATTAACTCCAAGTAGATTTTGGCCTTAACAATGCCAAAGATGGGACAGAACAGAAGCTGAGAGAGGATAAAGAAGGTACCTTTATGTTCTTTCAACTGCATTATGTACTATTATGAAGGAATGGAGGTTTAAGTAGCATGGAAGAATGCAAAATTTAAGGTTTATCACAGCTGCTACTGTAGCAATGCACAGATGAGCTAATGGTCCCTTTCTTCACTTTCCTGATGAAAGGGCAAGCTTAAAAGACACATGGCTCTGCCGAGCCAGAAGGCTGGCTCTTAACAATTGCATCAGGCCACCGGAGAAGCATCTGTGAAGCAAACTCCAGCTTATCTCAGGTCCTCCATGGGAAAGTGAACTAGGAGAGACCACATAGCTTTGGGAAGGCCTTCACTGCACCCTCTCCAGCACAGTCCTTATGCAAGCTTTTACCCATTTGCCTGTATCTGGCTTTTGGCTATCAATGATTTGTCTCATTCATTACAGAGATTCTCACTCACACTTGCAGAAGCAGAAATCTGGAATGAGCTTTTTTCCCCCAGACAGGTGCAATATTTTTTCTGCTGATTGTTACTGGAAATCTGGAGCAAGCCTTCTCTGAAGTTTTTCAGTTGTCCTATGAAAGGTTAGAAATGCTACAGGTTTGGACATCTGATCACCTTTTACTATTCAGCATCTCTTTTGCTTCACTTTCCCTCAGAGCCCGACTACAGCCTGTGCAATGCTCAGGACTGGATGCTGAAGTGTTAGCCACTTTGTATTTCTTAATAGTTACTTCACAGTATGTATCTGCTTCCTGTTGTCAAAAGAGTGAAATCAGAAACAGGAAACGTTTATCCCCGTGAACCGGACCTGTGAATTGGAAAATGCAAAAACCAATGGTCACAGGCAAAAAATATTCTCGCTCAAGAGTTCAGGAAGGACAGACAAGCTTTCCTTAGTGTGCAGTGAGAAAACTGAAGCTGCTGATGGTTCTACAAATTCTAGCACTACATTCAGATAATTAATTGGATATAGATACATGAGTAGGTGCTTCATGGCCTTCTTTGCAGACATTCATAGGTAAGGTCTGCCTTCCCATGTAGCCTAACCAAAATATGGCTGGAATAAAAAAAAAACAACTCAAACCAAACAAGACAACTGTAGGCAAGTCTGTCTTGAGGTCATAGTGCCCTTGCCCCCTTACTGACAATGCACAAATTAATACATTTCCTTGCAACTTTCCCCCTAACAAGCTTTTCACATTTGTGTCTTTTGCTATGAAAGTCCTTGGCAGCATTTCAGACTTAACAGTGAAATAAAAACCACTGCTAATCAGAAGCATATCTCTACCTTCTAAATCAAGAAATGAGAGAACCTGGAGAGAAGACAAAACCAGAAATCTAACGTTTGAGAAGTTTCCATGAAAAAAAGAAGAGAGAGGAAACCTTATAATTAAATAATATTTAGCAAAATCAGAACACATCTTTCAAACCAATGCTTCTGGCATTTATAAAGAAATCACTGATAAACACTGCATTCACTTCAAGATAAGCTATTTAGCTAATTCTTTGGTGTATGCTTTTGTCAAGTAATAAATATTTTAAAATACCTAGATAACTGCCAAATTTCACTTGGTTATTTGAATCTGTATAAGCATGGATTGTATTTGCAGTTGTATTGTATACAAAAACAGAACCAGTCCAATAAAATGATCCAGGGGCTCCCATTATAATTAAGTCCTAAAAGAAAAATAAAACAAAGCCATGTCATTCATATTTAAATACTCCTGAAAATAAGCAAAGCAAGTGAAACACTTTTCTTTAGACCTCCTCTGAATTCAATGAAATGCTACTGGAGATTCATCTGGCTCAGTACTGGGGGATTAACCACTAGCTCACAGACAGCATTTTTCAGACTTTCTAAAAATACAGTTATTAAAAACTTTGAGCTGTGAACAACTTAAAAGACAGCAACAAACAGGAGTCTCAGAAGAATTTTTTAGAAAACAATCTTAGGGTGAAATGGAGATTAAATAATATAGAATATTACTCTGGAAAGCAAGTAGGTAGGCATTATTGTTAATGTTCTATCAAACAGATTAAAGAGATAAGAAAGAAGTAACTTTGGATTTAGTAAGATGTAAAGTATTCTTGGGAGTAAGAAGTATTAGTTGGGAATTATGCAAGTCTTATCAAGACTCAGTTAAAAAGAAATGAGAAAAAGTCTCATTTTTCCCCTCCCACAATAAAAGACAGCATTAACATTTGCATTTACATATGAACTTTTATATATGTATACATACAAGTACAGATATATATATAGAGAGAAATCTGGTATCTTTAATACACACCTCAATGTAAAAACTTGACATTCCAGCCTGGCATGACCCATGGTTTTCCCCAAACTTCCGCACATGATCTGGGAACAGGCAAGAAACATTAAAAGTATGAGAAGCATGTAATTACAGAATTTGTTACCAGGTCTTTGACAGAAACTGAGACAAGTTAAGAAAACTCAAACCAAAACAATGTTGGTCTTCAGTTCTGTAATCAATCTAGAAAGGCTGTTTTCCACTTTAAAGCCTTCAGCTTCAGTACAGTATTATAACAAACCCGTGCCACTTGAGAACAGCTGCCTTTGAAATCTTGTGACTTAAAAGGCTATACTTTCATTTTTAAATTGTTTCATGAATTAAATAGCACAAATAGTTTGAGCAATACAGGTAGATAAGCTTAACTCTTCCGCTCTGCAAAATTCTGGTGTAATCTGACTGACAGGTGTATTTATCTTGAGAGGAGTTGGCCTGACGCTCTCCCAGTGCTCTGAAGGGCTTGTGTGACAGATATCTTACACGTACTGGTATCTATCATCCTGAGCAGTTGTCTTCACATCCAGCTCTCTCAGCTCTGTTTTCCTGCTTTTCTTTGCTAACTGCCTCCCATCAGGGTTGCCTTAATCTCATTCACAGATTTGTTCACTTAAAAGGTCACTAAAGATAAAAGCATGATTTCACCACTGCTTGTAACAGTCTCCGAAGGAGCGGAAGGACGTTTGATGGCATTATTCTATTGGTCTGCAAAGAAAGGCCAGATTGTCAGCTATTCCTTGCATTGGCAAGAACCAGGGTCACAAGATTCTTCTCCTGGATAGGAGGTAGGTATGAAATGGAAGGCAGGGATGGACACATTTGATAGCTTCAGGTCTCGATTCTCATTCTGCTCCCAAAGTCCTCCGAGAAAGGACCACTTGCACCACAGCAGTGGCCTTGGAAGAAGGCAAGCAAGGAACAGGGACACACGCTGTTGAGGAACCACAGCAGCTTTGTATGAAGCACAAAGGAGCAGATGGCACAATCACTTGCAGGTATTACTGCTGCTGTGCTATGAGGCACTCTCCAGAGCAGAGCAAGCAAAAGGCAGAGTAAAGGAAGGAAGTATGGATGTCTTCTACCCGCCTATTTTTGAAAGGCACACATCCTTCAGCAATCCACTCCAAGAAGCAAATATTCCAATTTCCTGTATAAACTGGGTTTTTCTGCCTGTCAAAAGCAGGTTTTCTTTGACGTAATAAAAATTTTGCTAACAAATTTACATCATAAGTTGGGCTCATATGATCAGCACTCAAATCTTCAAACTTTTGGCTGCAGAAAGCCTGCTCAGAGCAACACAGGCTCTTCACAAACTCTATGCCACGCAATTATATATCTTACCCTTCCCCACAAAGGATCCAAGCATTCTGCCTACCTATATAGCACGGGCATATTCTTCTGCTCAATTCTGTTCGAAAATCAGAAGAGATGGCAAAACAAATACCATATGGGAGTTTGTGTTCATTTTTTACGTAAAAGATATTTTTCCATCTGTGTCCACAAGCCTATGGAGAAAAAATAAACATGATGTTTGACACAGAAATGTAAGAAAGGTGAAGGCAGTCTGACAAACAGACACGCAGCTCCAGAGGTCAATACATACAACGATAGATCCATTTTCTTTTGGCTGCCTCGATAAGCTGACACCCAGCCACTGATTATCACGCTCTTCCAAACAAGTCTTCCCACAGTGCTCTCCATTGGGGTTGCCTAGGACACAAAGACCAATGCTCTGAACGGGGGGGACAAGCTAAAGGGCCATGTGGTGGGTAACAGGAGCACACAAGAACTCTACAGGGAGGCTGCAGGGACTCAGGTTTGGTGGGGTTGATTTCTGTCTTACGCAGGCCATGCAAGCTTTTCACTTCTTTCTTGAATAAAGGTACAATTGCACATATCTAAAGGGAGCATAATGGTTCTGAACATGATAGGTCAGCGGTGAGCACTGGCTTCTCCATCACTACTGAAATTAAGAAAGAAAGTGACATTACACCCAATCTGATGGAAGGGCCAACTTTTCAAGTATTCTCCAGCCTAAAAGCTTGTAAGAAACACAAGTAATACCTATGAGTGCTACTTAAACCCTAGCCTAAAGCAAGCATCTCTCCAACTACATATCTATTGGTAGCAGACCTGCTGCAAATGGTTATCAAATAAAGAATGTACACTGTAATCTCTGCTAGGGATTTCGGTATGTTCACAAGTCCTCGGTACTCCTTGCACTGTTGCAATTATTTAGCAGTAGCTCTTTGGTTTTGTTCTTAGAGACTAATTTTTAAAGCCTTAGAGAACATAGTGAAATTCCTCCTAAACCCTTAAAAAGCTACAGTATTGCCAAGTTTGCAAATATCTGCTTCCTTCTAGAAAACAGTAGTGGTACCCAAGATAAGGAGAAGCCACACATTTAAAAGTATCCTAAGTTATATAAAATATATAACTTAGAAACCAAGCCTTTCGTTTGCAAGATGTTCATATGAATAAGCATTAACCAAATTATTGAACCAGTGTTTTCTATGAATCAGCATGACACAGTTTATGAAAAATCTTCTTATAAAACATCATTTGAAGAAGCTCTTCTGCAGAACACTTAAACAAGCTCTTCTGCAGAGTTTTTAAGAGCTTCCCAGGTTCAATGCTGTTACTGGTGAACCTGAAACTCTGGAGGTTTAAGGGGTTTAGTTACCCAGAAGAGGGCGGCAGTGGGGACCAGAGCACACCAGGGCCGACTGGGACAGTGTCTGACAGGGAAACAAATCAATCCCCTACCCCAAGCCGTACCCACACCGGAGCTGTGATTTATTACTGTCCAGTGCATTACAAAGTTTAAATAAATACACTCCTAATTAGTGGACTTGTTGAATTCTTTTTACAGAACGTACAACTGTGCAATATTGAGTATGGAAACAGAATAAAGGTTTACAACTAGTCCACTTAATAGTCAGGACAAAAATGGACAACTGTGGGCTTTGCTACACACATTCTCAAAACCAACAATGACTCAAACGATTTTATACCTAGGATGTCATGGACTTTGAGAGAAAAGATCAGATTAATGGAATAAAGATAATTCTTTATCACATGGTAAAAAACATCAGGAGAACCATTTGTAGGAGAAAAAGCCAAAAACTGTCTTTATTTCAGAGCTTGTTCCCTGCTGTTTTGTGACAGGCCTAGCAATTGACTTTTGTCTGAAAAAACTGCTGGAGCCTTGATTTCTTCCGTACTACCTCTCCAGTTCTTTTTCCAAATATCATGCTTTCTCCCTGCTCTGATGGAGAGACCACAATGCAGTCCGAAACCCATCACCCTACTGAAGAGAGGATGGCAAACCCTCTGTACTGCAATGACACTCTACCGTCTTCCAGAAATAATACCCTTCACAAGGTCAAGAGGCATCTGACCCTCCTTTATCTCTGCTTCACCACTTCCTTCCCCATGTGCCTTTCCCTAAGACATCCAGGAAATAATATGCAAAATACAAGTAAACAGGAATTGACCTTCGTACTTGCAAGAACATCAACTGTCTTTAAGCCAAGAGAATTTATGTTATTGTAATTTAGTAATTCCTGTAGATGACCCAAGGAATAGTAATTGACAACATGTGGGCTCTTACTCCAAGTCGAGCATGAAGTAAAATGCATTACTTTAGAACTACTAAAAAGAAGTTGATTTTTCTGCAGGTTGTCAGTTACTCAGGTTTAAGCAGTAAGCTTCTGTTCTCCTGCTTGGATAATGTCAGTGACATGAACTTCCACATAGCGAATATATACCATTTTTAAACAGAAGTCTGGAATTTAATTTTGGAGTTATGTAGAATTCCTCACCTCCTAAGGGAGACATTTGCAGGTTTTCAATGAATTACAGAGTTAGTGTGATTGAAAACTCCTCAGAAAACAAAAATCTATTACACTCCCAAGTGTAAGAATTAACCCTCCTTTAAATCACACAAGGCACTTCTGGTAACTACCTTCTAGCAATGCTTTCTGTCCTCTTATGACAATGGCTTACCCGGGACTTGCTTTTTAGTGTATGTGTATTTGCAGGAAATGGAAGAAGAAGAGAAGACCAGTATCATAAATTTAGATCTCAAGAGGCTTTCTGAGACTTTCTATTGGTAAGTCAAACAAGACCAGGTAACGATGACGTGAGAAATAAGAGCAGGTTTTGCATGTTTCAGCACTTCATTCCTGTATCTGTTTCAGGGGTCCATAACAAGAAAAAGCACCAGCATTTTCATGCTCATTGGATTATATTCCCCTTTCCCTAGCTCCAGCACATGTTCTGATTCAAGTTCACTTTGGCTCTCTGATGACCTGCTGTCTCAGGTCTCCTTTCTTTCTCTGACTGGCAAGTATTCAATCACCTTTAAATGACAGGCCTTTACGGGTGAGAGAAATGTGAACCTGATACCCCAGACACCATCACGAGCCAGGGTATGCCATTATAAAAGCTTTATCGAATGAGATGAGAAACTGCTATATTCTGCACAAACAACCGAGCAGCACTGCTTAAGCTCAAGAGGACATGGCAGCTTGGTTGCCTCAGGGAAAAGGAGCGCGCACTGTCATAAAGTCACCGAGAGATAAGTAATTGCCCAGCCTGTGTACATTACACAGCTGGAAGATACACTTCTGCTATCAGCCCTGCTGCACGCATCCACAAAAACAGCACCACTGCATATAAATAAGGTCACAACTTAAAAAGCTACTTCTAGCTTTGGCCTTGAGGACTCTAATACACATTTACAATGTCATCTGAGAAACCAGTTTTATATAACTTGCTCCAGTGCTTTCCATGCCAAACAGCCTCCCATGATCCTTTTTATCCTCCCAGAACTCCTCTGGTCCTAACTATGAGGGCTACTGCAAAGATGACAAGCCTTCTGATATCCTACTCACAGGTATCAGGGCCTCATCAGACTCTTTTCATTCACTCAGGGCAATCTTTTTTCACAGATCTGAGAGGTCTTATCCCTCTTAAATCCCTCAAATCACTTCTACCCAAAACATTTCAGTTAAGTGCCAGCTCTTTCCGTAACTCTGTAACGGACCTAGGTCCACGAGGTCCTGTCTGGAGACATTCAGTGGAGATCCTATGACAGGGTATGAGTAATGCAAGTGCGATCACAAAGCCAAACCTTACTGAAATCAAAGTTGAACAAACACGGGGCAGCCTTTTGGGGAAAACCATTAACTGTTCACTCTTCCATTGCAATGATTCAGCTGGGGGAGCTAGAGGGCAATTTGTTCCTAGGTTAACCATAGCAGGGACTGAAACTGCAGACAGAGCTTTCGGGCCTTATCTTAATCAACCTGCACTGAATTTACTGTGTACATTTGTAGTCAAAAACATCTATCTTTTTTTTTTCCTAGATGGCAAATTTTATACATTTTTCCTGTATTTTCTCCCAGTTAATCACTTTGTTTCAAATCTGAAAGCAAGTCTGTTGAAGAATTTCTGTTATGTTTTGCAAGTCCAAAACTTAATAGGGCAAAATGTCTAAAGAACTTTGTTCAAGTTCCTCTGCAATAATCTATAACTACACCTCCCAGACTGACGTGGGCAAGGTTTCTAAGTTTAAAAGACTAGAAGACTAATAGAAGATGAATACTTAGTGCTCCAAATAATAAACCTGAAGCACTGTATTTTGTATTTCTGCCTGACCTAGGCAAGCATCTGCATCAAGCAAGTCAATGTTTAAAAGTACTCCAAGTACAAATAAATCACCAGTGTAGAATATTTCATACCATTGGCAGAAGTACTAGACCAGAAAAGAAACTCTCAAAACACTTTTATCTCTTTCTGCTGAGTAGAAGAGTAAAGTGACAGTGAGGAGCTGAGAACACTTGCTAGTGTATATCATGGCTCCTCTTGGCTCTTAAACTAGCCTAGGCCCTTGCAACACCTTGAACAACATTTAAATTCTTGAAGTGTGCCTGGATGAGTTATTTCCAGCTGCTGGGATGACTGCAGCAAAGGACTATTCCCAGCAACTCTTTATATACTGAGGAAGCAGATAGGAACGTGTGACATAAAATATACAACAGCAGTTTTTTGTAATCAGAGCCTTCCTAAGTGTGCATGAATCCTTCATTAACTAGTTATGCCAGTTTCAAGACTACTTTAGTGGAAAATATCAACAAAGTGTTTCAACATATTTATGATTTTAAGTAATACACGTCCATTTATTACAGAGGCCCAACTTGGAAAAACCCACTTCTATTGCCTGTTGTGACCTCTACATTTCTGACTCGTAAATAGAAACTTAATATCTCAAAGATTCTTTTACTGAAAGAAATGCAAATTCAAGTACTTAAGAGAAAGATAGAAAGAGCTATTTCTCAATTTGCCTGTCCCTGCAATGTAACATATCCCTGCACATTTTTCAACTGAAATTACCCTATTCTAAGATCAGAACCCAAACTTGTCACTGGCAAGAATCCAAGCAGAAGAACAAACAGGTCACTGGCTGAAAGATACAGTATTGATAAAACCATTATGTCCAAAAGTTGCTGACAGCCTGAATGAATTAGACAAGAGATAATTAAGTTCAGCTTTGCAAATGCAAGTTCCCTTGTGTATTTCTGTGGCAGCTCGGCAGGATGGCAGAGACTTAACAAACCTCAGATACTATCCTCCTTCATTTACATCCCATGCACCACAGCTGCCTTTGGCTTCTTCATTGACCTGTTTTACAATAGAGCACTTCTTTTCAGTATCTATTTAACTTCAAAAATACTGTAGACGTACCTTAGTGATGTAAAGACGCCATCTAGCTCTAAGGGAAACAAAAAATTTGCAAACATCTCTTGTGGTATCACTGTTTCAAAAAGTGCAGGGCAAAACAGTTAACATCACTGTGTAACCTGCAGCCTCTAAACCCCAGGAATAGAATCTGTGTTAAATTAAGCCTTTGGAACCACATAAATATTTCATTCACCTGTTGCATCATTTCATTTAGAATCCTCTAAGCTACTCAGGAAAAGCCCACCAAGCTACTTTTAGAGCTTTCGTTTCTCCAGTGGCTAAATGAGTAAGTCCTGCAAATGAATGCAGTTTTCAAAGAAACAAAACTTTCTACCCTTTCCCTTCCTTCTCTTCCCCTGCACATTGAAGGAGTGTTTTTACCTCCAATCCAGGAGTAGGGGTTTACTGCCTTTAGCATATGCTATTCCACCACTTGACTAGTTACTTAGAGCTAATATTGAAAATAAACAAACAGAAACAAACAAAACCACACACACACAAAACAAACAAACAACAACCCAAACAAAACCAACCAACCAAAAAAACAACGTACTTAGTCTAGAATGAGTTTAATTGCTGTTCTCTCTACGCGCAACTCCTTGTCTTTTTCTTATATGGCTGTAAGTAAAGCACCATTTAAATATGTTAGGTTATTGCAGCCTAGCATCAAAAACTAATTCTTTCTACCTGTAGGGAAAAAGTGGACAGAGCCTGACAGTTCTAAACGTTATGAATAGATGTAGAGAGAAATACTTGTTTCAACATTTTCGTTACAGAATGCTGCTTTCTGCGCAGAAAGCCCATCAGTTTATGGAGCACTATCGCTTTCACTGGTTTCAAATATTTTGAAAACTCTTTCCCGCGCTTCTTATCCTCACGGGGCGGCAAGTTCATAGTTTTAACTGATCGGATGCTCTCAGTCACAGCAGGGTAGAAAGTTCAGGAAGCTTTCTCAGAACAGCATAGGGACAGAATGAATGGCACTGTGTGCCACGGGGAGAACAACAGAACCCGAAACCATTCACACATATTCATGGTAACCCATTGCAAAGCATTCTCCTTTTTAACAAGTATCAAACACCTGGGAGATGTAACTGGATACACTTTTCCAACTACCAAGCACGGGTCTGGGGCGGTAGAGAGGAATTAGGTTTAAAAGAAGAAGCTGGAAAAAAATGATTCAGGCAAAAATAGCTTTGTTCCCCTGAATTTTTTCAACAAATGTGCAAGGAGGAACAACTCATCTGCAAGACGACTGTGGTTCCAAGTTACTTTAGGGTGGCTTCTACGAAGGGAAGGCTTTGCAGAAGAAAAGAAGATTTAGGTAGGTACTTCCACCACCACCACCCCCCATCTCCGAGCCATTTACACTCGTCCTTTGCTCTGTAAGCTGCACTAGCTTGTTGCCCAGAAGTACGAGAGACAGACCCCAACTCTCACAAGGCTTTTGTACTGGGTGCTGAAAAGTGGGAAAGAAAACTGTGGCAACAGGAACACGCGACTTCTCGAAATCGAGTTTCGGTGCCTTTCCTCTGCCTACGGAAAAAAAGGTGCCACCGTTGCTGCTCTTCCGTCAGTAACGTGGGTCTCGCCCTTCAGCGACATACAAACGCCCGCTTAATCTGGAAAGGCGCCAGAAAAAGCCGCCTGCAGCTCATTGCCTTGAGGGCTGCGGCAGAGGAGCCGCGGCGCGCGCAGGCCGGGCGGGCGCGGACCGTCCCGTTCCGACCCGGTCAGCCCCGCGTCTCCCCGTCCGCGCTCTCACCGCCGACTC
>JANHFX010010726.1:8777-54883 GCA_027560015.1 Chloroceryle amazona | reverse complement strand
GCGCGGCCGGCAGGTGGCGCTGTCGGAGCGCAGGCGGTGGCTCGGAGCCCTGCGAGCCCCCTCGCAAGTGCTTTGTGAACGCTCGCCGCGTGTGTGTCCAGCCTGCTTTGCTTCCCAGAAATTAATTTCCGATGTAAATGAGTCGGTTACACCAAGTATCGGTCTAGAAATGAGACTCTACATTGTTGTTTTTTTCCCTCGAAGGTAAAAGTCTGTGAGAGTCACTCGGGGAGCTGGAGGTGTAAATCGCTGTCTGTGCCTTTGCCAAGCATACTGGGGGCCAAATGCACCCTGGCAGTTGTTTGCTGCATGTGTTACCGTACTAGCATCATAGACCGTAGTGATGGAGGAGCTGTACAAACAGCTAAAATGAAGATGCTTGCCCGAATTGCTTAAGATAAATGACAGCAGATGATGTACAAGGTGTATAAACCAGTGCCATTTAGGGTAGTGGGAAGTTGGCTCAGGGTGCTGCCAGAGCCTGGCTCTTATCAGAGTTTGAGTGGTTTTCCTTTCTTTTTCTGAAAAGAAGATTGTGTTTGATTTTAGCTACTGGAATTGATCTGAATGTCAATCACCTACAAAAAGATTTTAGTATGAACGAGTTACAGGCATGTAATAAATACACGTGGCTGTGAAACAGCAGCAGTAACTAGAGAATGGTACTGGAGCCTTACAAAACTCCCGTAAGAATCCTGCAGAAAAAAATGACAAGCTTCTTCTAAACTTGATGCAGTAGAGATTAAAGCAATGGGAGGAGAACTAGGAAAGGATGATCTCAGACAAACTTAGAAGAAAAGGTATTCTCAGGAGAAACTTTGAGCTGGAAGTGATGTGTTTGAAAGTCTGAAGATGGGTTCCTCAGATTGGTTAATAAGATGTTATTAGAAGAATTAACGTGGTGGGTTGTTTTGTTTTGGTTTTTTGTGAGCATATTGCAAGGACTAAATCTGAATACATCTGACTGGTCATCTCAGTAATGACCTGTACTTAACTTATACGATGTGTTTTCTTTTTATGTTCAAAGCTGAGCATTCAGAGACTCTAATGCATTCTCCTGAAGCCCACATACTTGATAAATGTGGCAAGGTTAGACAAGAAGATATTTATTCATAAGTGTCAGAGTCAGTTAGGAAACTAGAGAATTCTTAGGGTGTTATTGCCAGTCAGTGACCCTGAAAAGATTGACATACGATAATGCTGTGAGACAGTCAGGTTGGGAGATGCTCCAGTTTGAGGTCATACCTCTCTGCCAGTGAGAGACAACTCTTACTCTAGCTTTGTCCTCCAAACTGAGTGTCATTTCTTCCTCTGTGCTTTTATTTTATTTTTTGTATATTTCAAGGTGTTAGCCTTTCTAGGAAACAAGTTTCTGAAAACAGTATTTTGATCCAAAAGTATATGATGGGGAAAAAAAAGCTATGAAGAAAAAACTCGCCAGAAATGATAGTTTTATTGTTTTATTTGCTTCCAACTTTCAAATGAAGACAGAAAATACTAAGCATATTATGTCCTTGCATTTAAAGAATAGGGGTACTTACCACATGCTGGACATGTGTCCCAAACCAGTAGTTGCCATTTAACAAATTACCAGTTTCATCTTTGTGTTTGTGATCCACATGCATTTCAATATATGTAAGCTATGGACATGGAATAGCCATGTTTCAGCTCTGGAAATAATTTATTTTCTGGTTCAAGTAATAAGAGGCCTTCATTGTGAATCCTCTCTCAGCTCATAATCTAAATTCTCATAATCTGAAAAGCAAGGACTCAGAAGAAGCCTTTTTTTTTTTTTTTTGCCCCCCCCCAGGAAGCTGGTAAAGAGCTAGCAGTGAAAGCTTTTATATTTCAATGAGGTGAGTCAGAAACATTACATTAATAATGTAAAGCAATAGGAAATTGTCCAAACCATATAAATAGATTTTACTGTGCATTTGAGATTTTTTTTATCATTTATATCATGTAAATTTAATGTTAGAAACTATACAGTATTCTGCTGATGAGTCAGTGACTGGTCTTGACTATTATAAAGAAATAATATGCAAAATAACAAATGTCAGGAAGGATAAAATCAGCATCTGTTATCTATTAGCTAATCTCATGATTTATAAAACAAACAGCCAGTTAAGTTTATGAAAACCCTATTAATTAAGAGAGACACATTGTGGTTCGAGGCAAATATCTATTTAGGAAGATGTAAAATATTATTGGTAACATACTGTTTATGTACCTGATAAGACCACAGCAGCCCTTCTTTTAGTGGGAAATAATGTATATTATCAAGATAAGCCTTGGCAGAGAGGCTTAAACCACGGGGAAATGGGAGTCCTAAAAGAGGAGGTAAAAGTCAGACCATTACTCAGAGGCCACCAGGGGTATTGTACAGAACGTTGAGTATGCTGAGAATTAATAGAAAATGCATATAGGCTGTCTGAAATACAAGTTACTGTCTTCTGTGGGTATTTACGTTTCTTTCCCACTCTGCTGTTCTGTGACTCCAGTGTGGCTGAGGACTTTAGTGCAGTTCTGAAATAACTATTTACTTGGTTCGCCACAGAGATCTAGCTCATGAAGATAGGCAATTTAAACCATTGCTACAGAAAAGGACAATGGATTTTCCTATACAAGCAGAGTCCTGATGTAGCCTCAGTTCATTGACTCTTCTCTCTTCCATATTGCAGAATAAGTCTGTTTGCTTCTCTCAGTACAAGAAAGGCATCCTGGAGCAATTCCACAGCCCAACCCTTGGTGGCCTCTCTCCAAGAGTCAAAAGCAGCTATGTAGGAGAGGGTATAAAACCAGGACAGACATAGTTGTATTTCCTCAAAATGCTCTCCTTGCCTCCAGGAGTTTGAAATCCAGGAATTTCCCCAGCCACAGAGGGGTTTAATTGCATTAATAACCCTTGGTAGATTTTCTTCCCATTAATATGTCTAATCTCTTCTGAACAGGTGTAAACTTTTACCTTTCTCAGTAATCTGTGACAAATTCTACAGTCTGGCTGGTGTGTGAGGAAGCATTTCCTTCTCTTTGTTTCAGCCATACCCTCTTAAACTTGTAGTGGAATAACCAGAGATCAAACCATTTCTGGTGATCCTCTGTGCCAATCATGTTTCTACAGACTATGATCATCGGTCTTTCCCAAGCTCACAGTAGTACACACCAAATATATAACATCTCTAAAATTATCTTCTGTAATATGGCAGCTTAGAGTTGTTGACTTGGACTTTCCTTTGTTTCTGTTCATATGCATAGTTTACACAGTGCTATTGCTGAAGCTCACTGAACTGTCATGAGATGTCCGGTTTTAGTTTGAAACCAGGCTTATGAGTGTGTCTTTATTAAATCTGTTACTTTTTGTCTGTAAGAGATACAATAAAGCACTTTAAATCATAGCATGAGTTATGAAACCCGTATTAAAATAAATGTAGGATGTTTCAGTAATATCTATTATAATTAGATCTGGGAGATTATTTGGGAGATACTTAGGTGCTTTAATGGCAGAGTGCATTTCTGTGGAAATAGTTATGAAAATGAGACTTACTAGACAAGCCAAGTCCCCAGACAGCATCTTACTCAGCATGACCACTAATTCCTGGGCTTATTAGAATTGACAGTCCAGGATTCTTCATCTGTTATAAAGTCATGTTCCTCTGTTTGCACGTAGGTTTGCATAACATTACTAGTAATGATTAACTCTGAAAGTACACAAGTGAGGGGAAAAAAAAACAAACGAGTATAACATTTGGATGGAAGTCAACTGAAACTAAAAGCAGTGATGCAGGGTTTCTAAAGCAAATCACTAGAATAACTGTAGTTTAAGTGGGGATGATGGACTTAATTAAAGCATGTACCCCTTCAGATCACATCACAACTGTGTGAAGAGTGAAGCTTCACCAAGGTTCTGTATTATGTTTCAGGCACAGCCCAATATAAATACCAGAAGCTTACAAATTCTATTGATTTCTCTACTGTTTATTACAGCTCTTATCAATAGGAGAACTATGGTCTTTTCCTTATTTAAAACCTCATTGTAGCAAAACCTTCCTAAATGGCACAAAGAACCTGAATAGTAGAAGCAGTGCTAAAAATACACCAAGTATTTGTGGTAACAGTGTCCCTGGTTAAGATGGAACACTCATGCTGATCACCACAATGCATTCCACAAACTAAGGTTCTTATGCTTTGGAGTAATTTTCCATTTTTAGAAGTGATAAGCCAAAGATAGAAAACCAGTTACAGAATGGTTATATCACCAAGCATGACTTTAGAAGTGACAATAAGCCTATCCGTGAGTTTAGAATTCTCTCCCTGCGATGATGGTGTTGTAATCTAAGGTTGGCTGTAATACTCCGGGGGAGCTGGATGTGTTGTATGCAGTATGCTTGTCTGCTCCTTGGAAGCAAAAGGAAGTTTGCAGTGAAAATGAGAAGCTGTTAAGGTCAGCAAAAAACCATGGTGTGAGTGTTACAGAGCACCTAAGGAACATTTAATGACTTGGCAATTCTAAGCTTTGCATCATTGTCAAGGCAGATGGGAAAATGAATTTAATTGGTACAATCTTTTATTTAAACTTAATGAGCAATTTCTTCTTTCTATGAGTGTATCTTGTTTGCTGGATTTGTGTTTCCAGTGTTTTATCAGCCTTACATCACCTGATGTTACTGAGAAGGAGCTAAATTTGAATTCTATCTACTTAGCTCAGATTTCTCAGTCTTTTATAATTATTTCTTAATAAATTTGACAGAAGAGTTGAAAGGCTGAATAAAACCCCACTTTCTTTTTTTCTGTTTGTTTAATCAGGGACAAGTATAATTAATATTAGGTAAATTTCTTGTATTCATATGCCTTGATCATAAAAGGATCAACATAGAAAATCTTGTATTTCATAAAGAAAGTAAATGAGCAATGTATTCTTGTTATGACAGGCTGTGAAATTAAATGCAGAAGGAAGTTAAATAACAAATTAGGAAGAAAATGGAGTTTTTTTAATAGCATAATAAAGGAATAGAATACAAAAGTTTGGAGACAAAGAGGTGTTAAGAAATGTTAGATTTATTTTTTTTTTATAAATTAAGCATCTTCCTTTTCATTTTTAAAAGTCATGGATAAGTAGTGTGTCTAGTTTTGTCACAGCTGAATAAAAATCCTGTGGTGACAGGGAATTTTATTTATAATGGGTATTTTAGTTTCTAAGCTACAATATCAATTTATGCATGATTCTGTTTGCATAATATTTTAGGAGTGTCAGATTAAGCCTTTATTAAGCCTGTTTCATGAGTTTTAATACATCTGCAGTGTTGATTCTGCCTCTGAATTGAGGCTATTGTCATAGCTATCCTCTTTTGTCATGAGATTCATTTAATTCGATAAGTATTGTTGGCAAACAAATACATTTATTTTTAAACTGCATAACTCAGTGGTACTAAAGCACTCAAAACCCCCCTAAACTTGAGATAGGAGTCAATACATCATCATAAATCTAACTCATAATCATAAAAAATAGAATAACTAGTTCATTTAGTGAAAAACTGTTAGATATTACTTAGTCCATCTCTTTATGATAAATGAAATTTAACTCTGGTCAACATGAAATGAAAAAAAAAAAAAAGTAAAAAAAGTGTTTAAAAACCCCTAATCCAACACCCTCTGCTCTTTATGCAACTCGATTAACAGAGATTATTTAAAGGTTTTTTTTTCCTGTTTTGTTTTTTCTCTGCTCTCCTGTGAGAGCCTGTCTTTGGACTTTTCCCCTCAATAGTCATATACTCATTGTCTGCCCCAATACTTTCATAATCACTGCATAAACATAACTGAACCCAAATCTTTCCTTCTAGTGGGCAAACTGAAGGACCAGGAGCTTAAATAGTGTGATAAAGGTCACAGGCAGAATTTGGTGTTAACTTCCTACGATGGTGTATTTCTCTTGCTAAAGAGATCCCTTAGGAAAATGAAGAATGGCAATTTTGTGCATTTATTAAGGCCAGTGTTATTAAAAGCATATTAACAATAAGTATCTTCTAACACAGGTGTCGATATTAGAGCATTTATTTGTGTCTTTATAGAGGAATACTGACAATTAATATTCTGAATCCAAGTAGCAAAACTGTTCTTTATTATAAGAAGAATTATCAATTCATAAAATATGTTGCTATCTGCATTGGTACCTCCAATTTCTAACTACTCCTTTTATACAAGGTGATTTTTAATGTTACTCCAGTTCTCTTTAGATGGAAAAATGTCAACATTAGTCTCCCCTTGTCCTATAAGTCCATAGAAGTTGCATGAAGAAAATGCTCAGTAGACTCCAAACCTAATCCTTCCTACAAAGATGCTTTGCAGCAGCTGCTTCACAGTTGCAATGATAATCTTAGACTGAAGTCATCAGTTTACACTTTTGTGAAAACTGGTTGTTCAAAGTGCAGCTTTTCATTATGTTTTCTTGTATTGTTGAAAAAATAAAAATAACCTACACAATAAAATTACAGAAATAGAGGTGCTCTACATTACGGTGACTGTGCAGGTACAGGTGCTTGATGCAGTCTTCCTCACTTGATCACATAGCCTAAAGGCTAAACAATATCATCCTTAGTAGTATCTTATCAAAGGCAGGGTTTGAAACATGGGAGCCTTCTCTTCTGCTGTCAACTGGTCCTGGAGATGGATCATTAATAGTAATTTTTTTTTTTTTTTGTAAGGCATAAAAAAATAAAATACAGGAAGAAAATCTCATCTTGTTTACCTCTTCACCAATTCCTCCACCATAAGGTTTGCTACATAAGTAAAGGAATATGCGGAACTCCCCTGTAGAGCAAAGCATCTTAGGAACAGAATATTAACACTGGACAGTAGAGAAAAGGGTATTGCGAAATGATTATCCAAAAGAATAGTTTTATCTTAAAACTTGCTATTAAAGTAACAATTCTATTTACTTTTCCCAAAGCTGGCATGCTGTAATTGGAAAGCTCATAAAACTGAGGAAGAAAAGATACTCCTATACAGGATTCAACTTGAAGGACCAGAGGATAGTGGCATTATCCTTATCTGAAATAAATGATATTGAATAAAACTGTCATTGTGGTAAATTAGAAATTATGGGGTTTATGTAAAGCTGTAACATTTTCGTTTAGCCATCAGAGAAACAGTTTGTTGCAAAAATCCAAATGAATTTGGCTCTACCAATAAACGTTTAAGAATTTACTGATTTTATATAAACAAGATATGGATTTGAAAACATTTTAAAAAATTTATTCTACGTTTCTTTACACATGTGTTCTTTCTCTCTTTTTAAAACTATTTACCTTAACATCGCTTTTTGCAGAAAGAGAAATGTTCAAAACTAAAATTATGAAAACTTGAAAATGGTTTGCCCTCTATTTCCATTGCTTTGCATTACTTCTGTTTTCAAGTGTGCAGCACCAATATTTATTAGGACTAGCAATCTACCTGAAAGTCAGATTGAGGAAGGATTTCTTGGTGCTGGTGTTACACAGACTTCAGTGCTTATGTACATTTGACAAATATTGCTATTTTATATATCCCTGAGAGAATACTTGATCAGTTTTGTGTAACACATAGTTAAGATAGAAATTCAGTTTCTGACATATGGAGAGAAAGCAATACCTTTGTCCATTAAATATTTTTCAGCTTTGATCATACTCAAAAGCTCTAGATACTTAAAGTTGTATTAGTCATACACATCACTGCATTTCTTAGAAACATAGAATAACTTTTAACACATCCATCACTGTGTGTGTGTTCAAATCCAGGGGCAGGGGGGTTGGAACTAGATCATCTTTAAGGTCCCTTCCAACCCAAACTGTTCTATGAACTTGGGGTGGAAGGGAACTCCTGAGAATATCTGGTCCAGTCTTCCCTTAAACCCAGAAGTTATGAATATGGAATAGAGATACAGATAGATCAAGTGATCTTTTTTTCAGGTGATTACCCTGTTTGAGTATTGATCTGTCAATCATATCCCTAGTCCACCATCAGGACATAATCTGTGAAGGAAGAAGGTACCAATCTCTTAACACTTGTATAAATGTGTTTAATTCCTGGTTAGCCATGTGTCTGTGTTCAGATATCCAGTTTGATAGGAGATGCAGATGAGACAATGGCTTGTTGAAATGGAAGGAGTTTTAAACCATTTTCTTCCTGCCTGTTTATTTACTATTCCCATGTCCCTTGTTGTGATTGTATCAGTTAAGAAAATTTGGTATGGAATATTCTGATCCAACTATAATTACAACACTTGAAGTATTTTAAGGTGTTTTTGACAAATAAATGAGTTATTATTCCCTCTTTGGAGAACTGCTGCACAAGGTCTACAATTGCTTGTAATTAAGAAAATCAACAAAGCTTTGAACTCAAATTTGTTTTTCCTTTTTTTATTAACATTCTTCCAATAGTGATATAATGAGACATATTATGGATGATTGTATTTTGAAACATGAAATGATTAAATAATAATATAAGATATTAATTTTTACAGTTACAAGGGAAATCTCATTGCTTAAATAATGCATCAGAAAATTAAGTCCAAGGGCAATGTTGTGAAGTTTTGAAGCTAATACAATAAGAAAGAGCTTATTTTGTTAGCTTTTATAATTTCTTTGTTATTCCACCGCAATGTACATGTAGACATACATGTTTAAAAATAACTGTATTACTAAAGTTTTATGTATTAGTGTAGCTGTAGTATATTTATTTTATTAACAGCCAGTTTGTTTTCTTCTTCAGTACTAATATCTCCACGTCTATCAACAAAAGAAAAAAAATGAGTGAAAGAAATCAATGTTATATTAAAGATAGATATATATATATATAAAGATAGAATCTTAGTATATTCCAGTTTGAAGTCACAGTTTACACTTGGCACTGCTTCAGTGAGACACAAAGAAGCTTCCAGAAGTGAATAGTCTGATAATGCCTATTGCTTGCTCTCCTTTATTAGTTAATCTACCATACTCTAGAGCAGAAGTGTGTAGCTTATCACTTTGGCATGACACTTCTGATTTTCTATGTCTATCTTATAGTATGTAAGAAAATTCAGTAAAACAAAAAATCTGCTATCACTAATAAAGATATAAATAATATTTTACATAAAAAAACATAGTAACTGTATATAAAACATAGAAATATAAATAAAAGTGTAGCTGTGTTTTCCCAAATAATTTCATTTAGTATTACTGAAGAATTAGGGTAATGTTGGCATATTATATCAGATACTGTATCAAATATATTGGACCTGTTAATTAGCATGACAGCATCCTACATGCAGAACAGATCTGAGCAGTTTGTGGTCAGTATGGTGCAAACCATTATTAATTAATTTCAGCATTATTAAATGCTGAAACTGAAATGACATCTTAGTTCTATCCATCCTGTCTAATTGGTTTTTGTAAGAGAATTTTGAAACTGACCATTTAATTATAGACTATATATGGTCCCAGGAGACAAGAATTTACATTAAATAGACAGCCTCTGTTCTGTTTTTTTTTTCCAATTTTTGCATGCTTAGCTTTGCAACAGTCTTTTATGTGTGTATATATGTATATATATGGAGAAAGGCAGAGGCTCACACACACACATCTGCTTACAGTTGTGTGTGACTTCCTGCTAAGTGCAGTCTGTGTTGTTTACTAGCTGACTATTTATAGACCTTGGTTTTGTTTACATGAAGAATCTGCTTTTCCTATTAAATTGTCTAACTTTGGTTGTTCTTTGGCGTTGTATAATTTCTTGAACTATATTTTAACAAGCTTTAGATTTCTGTCTTGGGCCTTTAGTTTAAAGTTGTGAATCACTGAAGTTAAGCAAACCCAATTTATTTATTAAGTATGGTTACAGAATTATTCATTTCCTATATGTAAATAACTATTTCAATTCATAAGCATGTTGAAGAAGAGCCACCTCTGAGAATGCATTTACTAAATATATGCATAAAGAGATGTATTTTGATATATAAGTATTTTGGAAACCAGCAGGTAGAAGAGCTCATTTTGTGAATGACAGCTTCAGTCACATAATGCTCCTTGTGCTTCATAAATTGCCTAGTGACAATTTCTGCACAAGAGCATGTTGTATAGCTGGCAATAATTTGTTTTCAATATGAGTAATTATTAATTAAATGGTTCTGCCTCTTAATTTGGAATTTGTAAACATGTACTTGCAAAGGAATCACTTTCAAATTGTGGTCGGTTGACCCTGGCTGGGTGCCAGCTGCTCACCAAAGCCACTCTACCTCCTCAGCTGGACAAGGGAGAAAAAATATAACAAAAGCCTTGTGGATTCAGATGAGGACAGGGGGAGATCGTTCACCAATTGCTGTTACAGGCAGAACAGACTCAACTTAGGGAAAATTAGTTTAATTTATTACACATCAAATCAGAGCAGAATAATGGGAAATAAAACCAAACCTTAAAAACACTTTCCCCCAGCCCTTCCTTCTTCCCAGGCTTAATTACGGTTTCTCTACCTCCTCCCCACTGAGCGGCACAGGGTAATGGGGAATTGGGGTTCTGGTGTAGTCCTTGAGGAACAAACTGCTCCATAGTGGCTCCCTCACTGGGTCACAAGTCCTGCTAGCAAACCTGCTCCAGTGTGGGTTCCTCTCTTCATGGATCCACAGGTCCTGCCAGAAGCCTGCTCCAGTGTGAGCCCTCTGTGGTGTCACAGCCTTCTTTGAGCATCCCTCTGCTCTGACATGGGGTCCTCCCCAGGCTGCAGGGTGGATAGCTGCTCCACTGCAAACCTCCATAGGCTGCAGGGCAATGTTGGCTCCAGCATCTAGAGCACCTCCTCCCTCTCCTTCCTTACTGTCCTTAGTGTCTGCAGAGCTGTTTCTCTCGCACATTCCCACTCCTGTCTTCTGACTGCTGCTGGTGTTACACAGGTTGGTTCCCCCCCGCCTTCTTAAATAGGCTATCCCAGAGGCACTACTACCACTGCTGCTGCTGAGCTCAGCCTTGGCTAGCAGTGCGTTCATCTTGGAGATAGCTGACTTTAGTTCTACTGGACATACAGGCAGCTTTTAACAGCTACTCACAGAAGCCACCCCTGTAGTGCCCTATTACCAAAACCTTGCCATCCAAACCCAGTGCAGTAGACAATAGGCAGATACAAGGCAAAAAATTTAAGTGGAGATACATAAGTGGAGCATATGACTGGTTAGAATTTTGTGTTGGTTGAGATAGTCTGTTAGAGCTCAGTACTGTTTTGAATGTTTAGTGCTAGTCCAGCAAACTGAGATTGTTTAAACATATGATTAATTATAATCATAGCAGTAGAATCAGTCATTTTAGGAAATCAAGTATGACATAAAGGGTTTTTTTCCAGCAGGAGCCAGAGAACTGAGCTTTGGGTGAGTGGCTCTAGTTGAGGCCAATATGATAAATGTGTCTCTCTCCCAAGTTACCCTCATAGGGTACCTGCACTTTGTTAATACTTTCAACTGAATGCAGTACTGATGCAACCAGAAAGCTTTTAATTTCTGCCGTGTCCATTAGGAATCATGAATTTTCAACTGAATGTCTGTGGTATGGAAGTGGATCTCCTTTGTCATTGTAAATCTTGGTTAGTTTTATCACCCTGAGGTTACACAGCAGCACGTAAAGCAGATGGTCTTGTGGATAAGTAAACATTAACAACATGATGGATAACAAGTCGCTCCAAAATGGAGACAGTTTCAGAGCTATATGAAATATATCTATTCAGTGAGTTTGAATGTACTCAATAGCCTTTTACTGCTGAATCTTTGAACTTTCTGTGTAAATTTATCAGCCTTCTGCCTCATGCATTTTTCTAAAATGCTTATTGATATAAATGAAGATGCAGTATGGTTATGGCAGAGATGGGTTTTATTTTCTGGTGCATGCTAACTGATGTGTGAATATTTAATCTGTAGTATTATTTTGCTGTAGATACCTGCAGTAATTTTATTTATTGAAATCAGATTTAGAATAACTAAAGTCCATTTTTTTACTCTGTAGTTTTGATGGTATTGATTGGGAAATAAATCCTTGACTTTTCTGTCTGATATAAAATTAGTAAATACTGAAAATTGCCAGTATTTTATTTGCAAACCTTCCTCCTCCCCTTCTTCATTTTGGTCACTCAGTTTTTTGAAACCTTTCCTGCTTATTAGTCTGCAGTGTTGAATTACATCTATCTCATCATCCATTCCTCCTGAGCTTTCTCTTGTTATCTCAGTGCTTTAATGTTTACTGCTGAAATTTTGTTCTTCCTCTCTTTTGGCCTAATGAGCTCCCTCTCTATCATTTACTTTGCTTTTTTTTTTTTCTCTCTAACAGAAGTGCTTTTGACAGTTTGAGGCTCAAGAAAGTACAAAATCCTTTCCTCAGCTGCTCATAGTTCTGATGACATTTTGTTATATCACAAATATGGGGGGAAAGGACTGTCATAATCCCTTAGTCCTTTCTGAATGTGACCATCTGCTGAGCTAAGCTAGTGAAACAGCAAAGGAATACTGTGCTGTGAAAGAATTTCAGGAAATTAATTTCTTGGTGGAGTTAGAAAGAACTTTAGCCTAAGAGTGGGACTATTTGCAGAATAATGAACTTAAACAATTTAAGTAAATATAGTCAAATATATTCTTATCTGATCATTTGCCATTACATTTATTTCAAAAATGTCATTATCTTGAAGAAACGAGGAAGGTTTTCAAAGTATCTCAAGCAGAATATTTCTTTACAGGCTTGTGTTTGACATTCTTAAACCCTGACAGATCGTTTAAGAGTATTTTGTACCAGCATGTTGTGAGAGCGACTTGGGAAATTTTGTATGACAGTTTAAAATGGGACATTTGGGGCTAAATGAAATCAGTGTTTCAGTAAATCTGTCTGACATTTCTGACATCGAGGTTGGCAGTAACTGGTAATTATAAGATTCTTTTCTGCTTATGAAATACTGTAAGAGATATTTCAATATTTCTATCAGATAACACACTTAAACACATCTCGCATAAAGTGAGTTTAAATTTATTTCTCTTACATGCTCTGTTACAAAGCAGCCTTTTGTTTGAATCCCCTAGACTGCTTCCACTGACACTGGGGTAAGGTAGGACATAACATCATATATACACTTTAACTGCAACCAGAAGTTGCATTGAAATTTTTCATTCAAATGGAGAAAAAAACCTTGTAGAATATTATTTGAAATATGAAAAATACTTATTTCATGATGAGGTGGATATGTTCAGAAAAAAAAAGCTGCTTTCATGGTACAAACATACACATATGCAACGTCATAGACCTCTGTCATCATCTGCCATTTCACTGAAACTCTCTGTGACACAATGAACTCCACATAGAAATATTTTACCAGGGAGAAAGGCTCAATGTGTTTGAGGAGAAAATGAGAATGATGCTAACAAAGTCTGAGGGAAGTCAGGTTTTGATTGCTTAATATGCCATAAGATATGATTGACAAATTAAATACTAAAACCAATGAAAGACTTGCTCATCATGTTGAAATCTGTGCATCTCTCAGAATTTTTTGAATCTGAAACCTAGTAGTTAGGTTACAAGCAAAAGTTAACGTCTTTTTGTCAAAGAGCCTAAGTCTGACTTGTTCAGAGAAATTAAATTGAAGATTAGTTAAATTAACAAGAGTAATAAGAATAAATTAAATTAAATAAATCCATAAATTAAAGACTAACCCCCATATCAAGACATACTATCAGGAAAATAGTGCTGCTTCTGTTGCTTTTCACACTTTTTTGGAATTTTGAATGGAAGAGGTGAATGAATGACCAAAATACTGAGGCTTTAAAGTCAGCTATGCGGTAGGGTGTTGTCAGTTACTAAAAAGAGTGAAAGCATGAATATTTCATCCCTGTTTGGCATTCAACCTGATTTGCATTGATGGCAACTGGAGGTTCAAATCAGGCTGTTATTGCTTCACCACTGTCACCATAGTTTAGCAGGTAAATAATGCATGAACTAAGAATTGACAAGGCAGATGGTAATGATACATTGGTTCAAAAGTATGTCTCCTCAAAAAGCACCTAGGAATCATTTACATTAGATTTATTTATTTCATATGATGGTTTACAGAATAGTCACATATACTGTCTGTAATTATGCTGAAGAACTAACAGCTGAAGGATGTGGAAGGCAAGTAGCTTTAGGAAAGTTTCTAAAGAACCCTAATGTTAGTACATATGCAGCAACACTTGTAAATTTACCAGCTTAAAATTGTGACAAGTACTAATCAGCACTCTTTGGGATGCTGGATCCTGTATTTATTACTAGGAAGACAAAAGTTCTTTCATATCCTCCCCCAGATTACCCAGTTCATTCTAGTTGCAGTACTAAAGATTGATCCACTTTTCTATGATTCATTTGCCCATTATGGAAGTCTGCTTGTTGACATGCAGTGATAATATCCTTTTACAGTGATGTAAAAGAACTTATTTTTTTTTTATTTACTTATTCATTTTTCCTTTTTAATCCAGGAGGCATTCTAGAAGCACTGTGTAACTAAGCAGGGAAAATCCTGGCAGATGTGTTATGCAAAGGCAGGGCTGGTAGTCTGTATTATCAGCATTTTTGCATAATGTGACATCTGATTAAAATGCTGACAGACACAAACTAATAACACTGTGCTTGTATGACCCCAAGCACAACAAACTGTGTTGCAGTAAGAATGTACAGTCCTCAAATACAGAAATGGCTGGTATACAGTAACCATGGAGTAATTTGGGGTGAGAAATCCTAATGACATGCTCATATTCATCCTGTTTGTCCAAGGTATTAAGATCTTTTTCTGACTTAATTTACAAAACAAACTCCACACAAACATCCTACCCCTGTTCATTGCTCACAGACTGCTTAACCTGTAAAGGTTAATTTGTTGTGCTAGTGCTTTGTCTCCTGTTTTGTTTATGAGATCACTCTCTGTAGTGACATCTGCATACATTAACTAGCCCAACACATTTTTCGTTATCTGGCAGCTTCTTTAATTACTGGTCAGGCATCACTTTTTAATATTGAAGCCAACCCAAAATGTATTTGTTCCAGCAGGATTTTTAACATGAGCCTCTAATATCTGAGCTTCCCTAGAGAGTCCTTCCAACCAGGGCTTTCCAATAAAGCACAGCCGCTTCATTGCAGCCTGAGATATCGACAGATGCTTCAAACTGGATGTGTAATACACAGTACTGGCTGTGAATAGAATATCACCAGGTCTGATAGAATATTCTTTAGGTACAAATAAACTGTGCTGATGTTCTGTACATCTCGTAATGGGACACTGTGATGTGATGTCTGTCTATCTATCTATCTCTCTATCTTAAGTGGTGGTTTTAAGACTTTTTTTTTTTTTTCCTTGAGATGTGAAAGATACAGAATGACTTGCCAGGGTTACAGTATTAAGCACAAGCAGTGCAAGTAACTCATTACACTGACAGCAATTTCCATCTAAAGGATAAAATCATATCCTTAACCCAAAGAAACAGAAAGTGGCAATAGTGTCAGTAGCAATGTGGCAAGGCCAAACAATATGGGAGCAACACAATAGGGTGGATGAAACTATTTATGGTTATACTAAATTTTGCATGTGGTAGTCAGAATAAAATAAGATAGTGGACTATATCACACAATCAGTGCACATGTAAAATTGTTCTTTATGACTATAAAGCTTCACTATTGAATCTCCAGGGGATTGGAGGTCCAGCATGTCCTATGGGCTCCATAAATACAGAACAAACATACCTTTCCTTCTCAGAACTCCTGAAAATATAGGACTTAGTGTTGTATGTTAACCTGATTTCAAGACCTGTTTTCTAGGAAGCCAATGGATTATGCTTAAGTGTGTGTTTAAACACTATAGAATGGAGAGTCAGAAGCAAAAAGTGTGGAATAGGGACAGGTTAAAAAGAAAAACAAACAAACAAAAAACTCAAACCCAACAGAATGTTTCAGTCATGGAGGACTTGGCACAGGAGCTTCAAACTGCAGAACAAAATTCAGAGGTTATCAGACTGTGTCAGTGTCCCACACCATCATCGTGTGCACACCCTGGGAAGCTGGTACTGCTCAAACTGTTCTGTATTCGAATTTGGAGTGTTGCTATGTCTAAGGAAAATTACTTTTCACTCCTTCAATCTGTTTTATCCATTGTCTTAGAAAAAGATTGGTCTCTGTTAGTTCCTAATACTATGAAAAGCATTGTTACTGTAAAAGGTGAGGTCCTCAGGTTGGCCTGGCAGAGGTTGATCCATCTCAGTTGTGTGAGTTAGTATTACTGCTTGTTTCAAATAACTTGTAGCCATATTGGCAGACTCTGAAAGTCATCTGCTTTTTACTGTGATGGGTATACAATGCTATTGTCAAGACACTGATCTAGCCTAATGGCTATTTCTAGTGGAAATTGCAATTTACTGCTAAGAGATATGGCATAGGTACATTCTGACAGAATAAACAGGTTAGAATTAGGGTCATATATATATCTTCCATTAAAAACTGAGTATGATTCTTGTGAATACTGGAGAGTATATAAAAAGTAGAATGGGGTCAGTTTCTGTAGTATGCATTGATTCTGTTTTGTATGCAGAAACTTGTGGAAACTGCTATGTTTGAAGCATCAGGATGATGAATAATTTACTGAAATATTTGTTGTATGTATATAAATTGTAAAGGAGATTAAGAATAGGATAAATGCAGTGTCCACACATTCATATAGTATTTTATTTTCTGGTTTGAATAAATGAGCTATCCACTTGTACTATACTTTTGAGACAATCTTTTATTTTCTGATAACCAAATCAGATCCTTATAAATACCATTAGATGAATAAACAATGACAGAATAAGAATAGACTATGATAAAGAGCCTAACTGTTAAAACAAAGATTAGTATGTAAAGGCATCATTGTTGTTACATTTGAGTATTATTTTATGTGCACAACACTCTGCTGTACCAGATGGACTTGAAAATTAAGTTCTTCAGTGAAAAAAACCTGAAGCAAAACAGTAAAAAAGCTGTGTGAAATATTATAATTGTAATATTGATAAATATAGCAGCATGTATAGTTATGATAGTTCTTCATCTTAGCTTCTAAATGAAGATGAACTCAGCTTCTCTCAAGTGCAATTTCTTGCAAGCACTCATAAGTGACAGATTACTCAGTTGGGTGTTGGGTTTTTTTGGTTTGGGTTTTTTTGTTTGTTTTTTTTTTTTTTTTCTTTTCCTCCTCTCTCGGGGAGATTATTCTGGGTTGTTTGTTTTATTTTTTTCCTTACAAATAATTACAGGAAAGTCAGTGATCCATGCAACTGTGTCTTTCTTGACTACATTACCATTTAGAATGGAAATACATTTTTCAGTGCCCAGATCTAGTTTTATGCAATCTCTTCTGCTATGTTCCTAATAGGAAGATTTGTAACACGAGGCAGGAGTGAGATTGACTTGGTACCTGTTTCTGAGATTCAAAGGAGCAACAGCTTCCATTATCTGAAGAAGCAGTGCAATCAATTGACAGGATTATTATTAGCTCAAATAGTAAACTTGGTGCAAAACTGGGGTATTTCTCGTATGGAGTGTTTTTGAGGACATAGAAAAAGGAAATTTATATTCTAGATGCATTTCAGCATCATCTAATTTGCATCATTTGAGACAGCTATGAATGAAAAGGTTGTGAATATAGCAGTATACGGAGGTATCAAGAGTCTTCTCCTGGTCTGCTTTTAATCAAGACCTTTCCATCTTTAAAGATTGTTGTTTGGTAGATGGCAGCTGACTGCCACTGAGGCTCATTTAGGGGACTTAGAAATGAAAAGGTTGAACAGGAGCAACACAATTCTACATGTGTCAGGCTGGTGACTGGGTTACAAGAACTCTGATGCACTGGTATTTCCATTTTGCATCTAATTACTGTGGATCAAGTGAGGGATAGAGAAACACACTTAAGGCTCTGACTAGCTGCTTCAGCAGCACTACTGCCTGTTAGAGGCGCGTGAAAATAAAACAAAGCAACAGAAGAGAATATCAACTCTGGTAGAAGTAAGATTGCATTGACAATGTGTGCAGCTTTTAAGGGAAAGAAGAATGGCGTTTCCACCATGCACAGCATTTAGTTGTTCATCAAGGAAAGGAATATTCCTTTGCTATGATGAATTGGGCCATTTGTCCCCAAACAGGACAGTAATGGAGATCTCTGAGCTCCAGGCTAAGACATGTCTGAACCATAATGTAGCCATTGCCAATCTTGAGTGAAGCCAGTGGTTGTTTGTTGTAGAATCTGTCTCTGATAGTGACTAGTACCTGCTTTTTTTTCAGAGGAAATCACAGAGGCAGTTTTGGGCCATTTAGATGGTAAGGGACTATCTTGTAAGAATAAATTTGTAGCTGACTTACACCATGTGTGGGACAACGCTTAAAAAGCTGAATTCTCAGAAGGCTTGCAGGTGTCCCTGAAATCGTCTGTGAAATGTACTGGTCTCCCTAAAAGCAGACATTTCTGCAATGTAATATCTTTCTTTGGAAGTTATTTCTTATTATGGCTGATGTTTCAAAAGAAGGAGGACTTTAAATCCACAGAGAGAGTAGATCTGCAGGAATGTCTCTCTTCATGCTTTCAAGTGGCATGGTATTGAGTGGTCACTGTATCAGTTCAGCCTGAAAACAGCATCCAGAAATGAGCATTTGGCTCTCTTTATGTGGACAATGGCTGCTCACCATCTGAAGAATCAGACTGGATGTAGCAACCACTGGATGTGGTTGTGAGAACTGCCACATTAAAACCAGCAATTTCTTCAATTGCTTTCCTTTTAAAGTGTCAATTCCTTTAATGTTAATAGCTAAGCACCGATTGGAAGCAATAATTGAATGTGCTGGGCAGCCTGGAGTCCCAAGGCAAAGTCAACAAAATGGTTAACAGTACCATTGAGGTCTATTATTGGGTAAAACTTACTTATGAGCAGTTTGCTGTCGTTAAATGTTTCAAATCACTCCGCAGAGTCTCCTTGAAAGGCTGCTGCTGCCAGTCAATAGTTGCACACATGAAACAGAACAGACTGGAAGGGTGAAATATCCCAATACAGTAAAATGAAGAGAAAAAGGCTGGATTGCCCAGATAAGAGAAACTAGATGAACAAACTGTCATGTAAAGAAAAGCCTTTAATTTTCTCCCTTTATAGAATGTTACACAATGTGTTAGGAAGAATTTACATTTTCCTGATGAATACTATGAATATTTTCAGCAATGCTTTTCATGAATATGGAAAACTGGTTGTACTTTCATTGCTGTATTCATAAAATATGCATTTGCTGAGTTCCTGCTTTCACAGTATGAAATATGGATTGGAATTTGTAATTTCTTCATTTATTTTGTAGAGGGGTTTTCCTTTTAATAAGGCATTTTAATGTGATTATTTAGAATGTGAATGCTGTCATGATTAATTATGGTATAAGTTGCCTTTAGAGGAAGCATTTGATTCTTTTATTGCCCTACTACCAATGTTCTTATGACCTGAGAGGAAAATGTTTGCAACTCTCATGCAGACTAAGGAATTGAGCTATTGAATTTTTCTGTTTTAGCATTGTGATGTTGTCCCATCTCTCAGAAAACATTTTGCAGACTACTTAATTTTCTAGATCTTAGGTAGATGTAAGCTCTGGGACATGGAAAGGAAGAACATTCGAGGAAACAATAGGGGGAAAGCGGACATCTTTCAAAATAGAAGTTTGGGTGCATCAACAGAGCAGTTCCTCCCCACCTCCCCAGGTCTACTCCTGACCTGCATTTCTTTGTGCATTACAAGATAACTACCCGTAAGACAAGAAAAATAACTGCTCTTGTTTGCTCACACACACACACAAAAAAAAAAAAGGACCAGGCAAAAGTAGTTATGTTAGTTAAGTATCATAGGCAGTAAGTTCTGTAAATACTCTCACAGAAGTTAAAACAAAATCCCTATAGCTGGAAGGTAATATAAATATTCTTATTACTTGGTATTTTATTAACATTTTTATATATTGATAAATCATCATTTACTGTATTGCATAAATGAGAAATTATGTTAAATCAAAAGAGTTACATACCCAGAATAAAATTTACCAGAAAGGTGTCTTCATTCCCTTTTAAAAGTCCTTGCTTTCAAAGAAATAAGCTTGGTAAAAGATGTGTAATTTTTTTAATACTACAGTGCCTGTTTCTCTGTGCTGTGTAGTTGAAGCCAAAGTACTAGTGAAAATACTCATGTATCAAAACTACATGGGGACTATTAATTATGATTTTGTTTTGACTCTAAAGTGAATAGGAGATTAAAAAAAGATGAAAATAGATTAATTTCTTCTATTAAATGATTCTTTAGAAAATTTGCTGTCAGTAAAAATAAGTGGGTCATATTTTCCATAGCAGTGGTAGTTACCATAATTTTAAGCGTATCTTGTTGAGTTTACATAGATACACATGATTAGTCTTAAATTCATATGAATTCACAAGGTGGATTTCAATAATTATTGCATCAAAACCTTATTTTTTTTTTTCCTCCCCCCCAAAAAAAACAACCAACCAACCAACCAAAAAGCAAACAAAACCTAAGTAAACTACAAATGGAAACTACAGAAATTTTCAAGGAACTTTTTCATGTGTGCAGACATTTGGTCTAGGTCCCTCACTACATGAAGGACATTGAGATAATAGAGCATGCGCACAGAAGGGCAACAAAGCTGGTGAGGGTTCAAGAGCACATGTCTTATGAGGAGCAGCTGAGAGAGGTATGAAGAGGTTTCTTAAGATAATATTGTGGAAAGTACTATATAAGGTACATGCACACAAAGTGGCAAGCTTGCTTTTCCTTGATAACTTTTGCTTAATTGAATTTCTAACATATTGTAGTGTTTATTGAATGCAGTTGCTTTCATTTTCAGTTTACTGTTGAAATTTTTCAGAGAAAGGATAAAAGGCAATGGATAAAACTTGCACCATGAGAAAAAGTGATACTAGAAAAAAAATATTTTGAAATGAAGGCTAGTCAACCCTGGAACAGGTTGTCCAGACATTTTTTGGCATCTAGATCCTGGAGCTAAATCCAGAAACAATTGTATATAACCCTGAGCCACCTGATCTGTCTTCACAGTTGACCCTGCTTTGGTAACCACTGGAGCAGATGACCACCAGAGGTGGAATTGACACTCTGCTTATAAAAAAAAAAAAAAAAAGTTATATTAAAGCAAATTAGCATCTTCAGAAGAAATTATTCTAACTCCTGAAATGGAATGATTATGAGGGAAAAAATGTCTAAACACAAAGACGGGAGTAAGAAAATAAATAAATGTTATTGTTGTCACAACAGCCCTTTTTCTCTCAGAGTGAAGCACAGGATAAAGCGTCTGTTTGTAACTTCCATAGATGACAATTAAAGTAAAGAATGAGGAAGGATGAAGTCTATAGGTGTTCCATTAAGAGTGAAAATATGATGTGTTGACAATAAATCAATAGTTATGTTAGACCTTAAAAATAATGAAGGAAATGTTCAGAAGATGACTAATTTTAGCAAAAGAAAGTGACAAATGTTTTCAGCTTAATGGCTAATATCAAATGTTGTTAGGGAAAGTAAATTTTGAAGGCACAGATCAATATATACCTCTTAGGCTCATAAAGCAGAAATTATAGAATCAAAATTAAACTGTCAGGAGACCCAAATCTCTCAAAATGCAGAAAATCCACAGAAGACAAAAATATTGTGTTTCTGCCCTAGAGGCATAATCTTGAAAAAAACAAACCAAAAACTCACCACCAGCATTCACGTCCTTCGTCATTCTAGCTTGATAGCAAGCTTTATTATCTTACATTCACCCTTTTCAAGAACAGAGCTAGAGATCTACATATGGTCTATAAAGGGGTTTTAAGTAATCCCCATGCATTCTTGCAGCATGGTGTAGGCTCATGTCTCTAGGTTATTGTCTAGAATTGACACTGAGATCCAGCTTCAGTTACAGATATCTAAATTCACTCAAGGGAGCTATTCCACTCACTTTTTGGTGGACACCTTTGCTCAGTTTAGGTGCTATTTGGACAGCAATGACTATGCTAATTATATCCCTACTTACATTAAATGAAGATAAACACCTAACCCAAAATATCTTAACCTGAAGCTACATCATACAATCATAGAATGACTGAGGCTGAATTTTTTTAAAAAATCTTTTAGACAGAAGCGGTTTAGTCATTTCCAGGAACAAAGCTGGAACGCAGGACTAGCGATTTTTATCTTCATGTTAGAAATACTTGAGATTTTATCTTTGAAGCCCTTTTCTCTTGTACTTTTGAAACAGAAACTAGTCCTAAAGGGAAGGATGGCATTTGAATCTGCCTGTTGTTATCCTTGTATAAGTCTAACAGATGACAAAGAACCAGAAAAGATTACTTATTTTTGTTCAGTTCTACACATTCGTGCTGGTGTATGTGTTAAGTCTTACACCTCATTAGGTCTTTTTATCAGGCTTCCATAAATCCCAAGTCACTTCAGTCTTAAGTCTCCTTACTGTGGTTTAGGCTCAATTTATACCAGGCACCAGTACCCTAATCCAGATTTCTTCCTAATTTTCTTGCCCCCCTTGTTAACGTCAACACACATGAAAAAGAGAGCCCTGGAAAGTAATATTTAATTCAGGCATTACTGGATTTTGCGTGGTTCTTTAACATCACTTATTCTCTGTGTGATGGCTTATACAATGCCAGAATAAATTTAAGTTTATTAATATCTCATCTGAGTGGATTCACATTTTTGTCATAGTGTTTATTTTATTCTTTTTCTTTATAAGTCTGTGTGGTCACAGCATCAACAACTTTTTCACACAAAAATACAAGCTACTTGTTCATGTGATATTGCAGAATTTTTCACTTGCCTTATTTTTATGCAGCCATTGTTATTACAAACATTAATTTTTATAAAGAATCTTTTTAAGCTCATCTGCATTAAAATTTCCTTGCTTCGTTTTCTTGAAGGAACATTTTACCATATGTCAGGTATATACATCTTTCTTTTGCCATTTCCTGACTTACGTTCCAAACTACAACTACTTATACATATATATACTTGAATGTAAGCTCACCGTTAATCAACTGAAATTCAGCTGGAGGTGACTGCTTCGCTTACATTTCAAAAATACAAATAATTAATAACTCAGATTTGTGGAACTGCAAAATAATGAAAAACTATGCTGGTTTTTATATTTCATATACAACATTTTTTAACGTATCACTTTTGCATCACTAAAAACAAATGATATATATAGAAATGTCACCTTCAGAATGATAGAAAGATTGTATTTTTAGACTAGATAAAAAATGAAAAATATATTAAATCTATTACTGGTATAGAAAATATGCTGCCCTTTTCTAAGCAGTCCATTCTACATTTTGAAGGTTGAACTTTTGGTTGTTAGCTTGGTTTTGCTTAGGTAGTTGCTTATGTGAAATGAAATATCATCTAGTTGACATTTCTAAAATTTTGGATAACATTTTAGTTTTTGGAGAATTGGATTACTGAGCAGAGGGAAAGCGGGCTTATGGTCAAAGACATTTGAAACTTATTCAACCAAATACTTTGTCAGCCCATTGAGTAAATTTCAAAATGTCACAAAGTTCAATAGCATTTAATACAGTACCAAAAAAGGGGGGTTTATGGGTGAAAATACATGTTTCAGAGGGTTTTTTTGCTTCATTACCTGTGTACACATTGTATTTTGTTCACCTAGTTTTCCCAGTATAAGAGGAAAATGATACTTCTGTGTTCTTTTCCTCATTCTTAGTACTTGGCTTGGCAACGTAAATACTAACCTTCTTCTAGCTGTGTTAATCATGAGCAATGAATATTCTGAGCTGGAGCTCTGTGAGTATCATATGTGTTTAGGTTAACATTGTCTAAATAAACAAACAGTAGAGAAAGAGATAGGAAGGAAGAGAAAGTGATATCTAGAAATACTTCTAATGCTTTCCAGCCTTTGATAGGCATTAATTTCTCAGGCCTACAGCTAGTTACATGTACTGGGGGTGCAGGAACTCAGCATCAACCTCTGCATTCTGAAGATGGATTTTCCTTCCCTGCTCAACTGTAAAATGCTATTTGCTAATACAGATGCATCAGTAAAGAGGAGATACCTTAATAAATATAAATATTTTTTGAGGAAGGAAGTTATCCACAAAATAATAGCCATATAAACCAAACAAAGATTCTGTTTCTTAGTCCTTGTGGTAAAAATAGCTCAACATTCAACTATTCATTGTATTCATACTTATTAGAGTTTAAAAATGCAGTGTAATTGTATTTATCAACAATAAGAATTCAATAAGAAAAGTAAAAGACACAATAATAACTTACATTTCTCTTTTCAATAAGGCAAGGCTTTATTTTATTTTTCATGATCTCTGAAAACTAGAGGTCTGCTGGTGTTCAGTCACAGGGGGAAACTTAGAATGTAAAATTAAACCCAGGGAGAAAAAGATGACAAGGTATTATTTATGTAACTGGTGCTTAATTATTCTTGAATACTCAGGATGAGTTAGAGATTTTGTGCCTTAAGACTGAGAATTGAGTGTTGAAAAGTAGTAAACAATGTGTCTGTCTCTGTGAAAATTAGCTGCTGCTTTACTGATGGGGCTGTGCTACAGGCTGAAGTAGGAGGGACTGGAAGCTGTGGAGACCACTGAAAGGGGGCAGTTTAAGGAAGCAGGCTCTGATGTAAGACTAATTTACAGGAGTATTTGAAGGCAAGGTATCTGCGGAAGCCACAGCTGGGACCTGTTTTACTGGCTTTGATTGATACTGAATTATGTCTGTCTTGTGGTAACCTGGAAGACAGCAGTAACACAAGGACACACCTCACTGGTTGGCTGATGTACTTGCACATAAGTGGGAAAAACAATGCATTTTGACAATCGACTCCAAGACTAGACTAGCCTGTACACTAATATGAGGTTACTTTTTATATGCATATCTATAAACATGTTATTAATAAAGAAGATTAAATCAGTGAAATTGGGACTTCTTTCTGAAATGTCCTTTTCACTGGAACACCAAGAATTTTGTAGACTTGGTCGAATTCAGGTAAGATTTTCATTTAACTTCTGTATTTTTGACAGATGCTGACTTTATTTGTGTAGTCTAGCTTTGAGGAATAGTGTAGGATCAATGATATTTCTAGACTAATAGGTTTGTGATAGTAAACCAGGTAGTAATTCAAACCATAGGTAATATATATTCGCTTTGATTTAAAATGCTGTTTGTTACTGAAACCTAGCTCTCATGGGAAATGATCATCCTCCTGTATCCTGTATTCAGCACTGATGAGGCTGCACCTCAAATATGATGTTCAGTTTTGGGCCCCTCACTACAAGAAGGACATTGAGATGCTGGAGAGTGCCCAAAGAAGGGCAGCTAGTGAAGGGTCTAGAGAAAAGGTGTTATGAGGAGTAGCTGAAGGAATCGGGGTTATTTAGTCTGCAGAAAGGAGGCTGAGAGGAGACCTTATCGCTTGCTACAACTACCTGAAAAGAGGTTGTAGTGAGGCGGGGATCAGTCTCTTCTCCCAGGTAACAAGTTATAGGAGAAGAGGAAACGGCCTGAAGTTACACCAAGGGAGGTTTAGGTAGGCTATTAGAAAGAACTTCTTCACAGAAAGGGTTGTAAAAGTACTGGAACAGCCTGCCCAGGGACCTCGTAGAGTCACCATCCCTGGAGGTATTTAAAGGGCTTGTAGATGTGGTGCTTAGGGACGTAAGTTTAGTGATGACCTGGCAGTTCTGGGTTAGTGATTGTACTCAATGATCTTAAAGGTTTCTTCCAACTGAAATGATTCTATAATTCTAAGTATGTTGTGAGTGGAAAAATGCAGAAATAAACCACATTATCACTAGCAAAAGAAAATTTCATTCTTAGCTTTATTAATCCCAAACTGGAATGTTTACAGGATATTTGTCTTTCACTTGGAGCTGTAACAGCCACTGTAGAAGTTCACTGGTACACAGTGTGGATGTGTTCATTAGCTTCAGCATCTATTTCCTTTGAGCTGTTAGGAACAAGGAAACAAAAGCCAATCTGATTGTTTGCTATTTCATATTCATGTACGTTCTCCTTTTTAATGGCTTGACTGACAGCCTGGATATGCATTGTCCAATGTCTTCACATCGAGCCTGTGACCTCAATTCACCTATCATGCACTTCCATCATGTCAGCTGAGCCTTTTGTGGGTGTCCATTATTCACACGCTATATTGTGTTATGATGAATTACCCTCTTGGGAATTTTAGGACATCTTAATTCCAGTCTGACAGAATTCTCTGCGATAAATAATTGACAAGCCCCTATACTAAATGCAAGCACATCAGAGGATGTGGATACTTGACAGCTTTTACTGAATAAAAAGAAGCAAAAGAGCATGCCTTCAGTATTGTCAAGCAGCTTCCATCTCTCATTTTCATTTTCATTGGATAATTTTCTACCAAGGGACTGTATGCAGCAGGGGATGGAGGTTCATTATGATTTTTATCCTTAATTGCATTCCTGATAACAAAATATGTCATTAGAAAAAAAAAATATGGTGAATTTATTATAATTTAATCTCACATTAAATCTGGCCTCTTTCTCCATCCATGCATGTTAAGGAAAGAGAACTTTGTTTGAGAAAACCTAGTAGCATTTGAATGTGTATTTCCAGTGACATCCACGTGTGTCTGTGTGCTGTCTGGCATTTAAAGCAAGGCTAATTCCTAGTGCTCATCAAGCTACACAGGGGTGGAGAGTAAGGAAGATGGACTCTTTGCTTTCTCATGCTGACAGTTTAGGACTGGCCAGAATTACAGTGCGTAGCTAGCTGACAACTTGCTACCAATCAATTATTGTGGAAGGGAGGGGAATAAGCAGAGTCCAGGCCTCATTCATTATGTCTGTGCTGTGCCAGGCAGTATTAGTGGTCTGATAAAATGTAGTCCTGGAGATATATCCACCTTTCACACTTCACTGAAGTTTACCAGGTGTTTTAGCACTTGGTATGGCCCTGAAATTGACTCTCTGGAATTGACAGGAACTAGAGGTTCCTGTGGGTCTCTGAGTTATGGGGGGTGGCAGATACCACAGAGGATTTGACTACAGCATTATTTCCAGTTGTTGTTTCAGGAAAATGGAACAGTGTGCTTTGTGCTTGCTGGAGTTCCAGAAGTCATGCCTCAACAGCTGGTGAGCTCAAGTGATCAGAAGCTTAGGCTAGCAAACCATGAAATTTGGAAAACCAAAATCAGTAAAATATCAAATCTGCTTTGAGGACAAATAAAAGAGAAAAACTCTCGCCACCCGTCCTTTTTTCCTTTTTTCTTTTTTTTTTTTTCTTCCAGTTTTCCAGTATGTCAGTTAGCTGGAGGAAATGAGACAAGAAAAGGGATAAAATTAATTATGTATTCCATAGGATAGCTCCTTCATATCATCCTTTTTAATCTATTGGAAGTAAATGGCAGAATTTCTGCCAGAGTGTATCCTTAAGGTATTCTTAGTCACACCTGAAAGGACTAAAACTTTAGATGTGCATGTTCTTTATATGGAAACTGGTGAAGAATGTCTCTTTGCATTTCATATAAACTAAGGTGAATGAAAGTTCATATTTATTTCTGTAATACATGCCAGAGTGAAGAAACCACTCCTTTTAACTGTGTTACACTGAAGGGTGTGGTACAAAAATCCATGTAAAATACATTATATTTCTTAACCTGACCCAAAACATAAAATGACTTTCAGGTGTAGGAGAGTCTTACTGTTAGCTGCATACTTCGCCACTTTTTTCTCTATTCTGAACATAGGAGAAATATGTCTTTCACAGCTGGCCCTTAAACTGAGGTTTTAAGATTTGTGGTCCGAGTTCTTATTTTCTATGATCTTGAGGCTAAGTTTGATGCACAGAGAATTTAATTAGCTACTTATTGTTTTTTTTCTTTCCTTTTTTTTTAAAAAAAAAATTCCCTTTTCCTTGTTTGTTTTTTTCCTTTGGTTGTTTTTGTTTTGACCCCCCCCCCCTCCCACCCCCTTTTTTCCTTTTATTTTCCTTACTGTAATGCCAGTTTGGACCAAGAATTCTACTATGGATGTGAGGATGTGTTCTTTGACAACACTTTTACCCTTTCATTAAAAGTTCTTCTTTCAGGAAAATGGTTATTTTTAAATTAAAAATCAACCAAATAAAAGGAAATACACCCCACCCCCCCAAAAAAAAAGAAAAAATTTTTCCTTAAAAAAAAAAAAACACAAACCCAAACCAATAACCTACTAAAAATATTGAAAAATTCCTGAGCTACTTGGACTGTAGCTGAATTACTGTGTTGATATTTAATTGTGAATGTGTACAAACTCCCTAAAATAGGTCTAAGTACAGTAGGTTACTATATGAAAATAATTACCTTCCTGTTTGCTAATAGTTATAATCATATAATGTCATGGAAGGCATGCTTTTAAAGTATATAAAAAATTCAGTTAAAAATATCCTAGGTACATATACTTACTAATTTGGTAGCTGTGTATTTCTATTAAATAAATTAGTGGAAATCTAAGAAAGATAAGGCTATTAATGTCTGAATTCTGTAAAGCTGGGGGCTAAGTTTTAATGTCATGTTTTACTATTTCTTGCATAAGCTGCATTATCACATTTGAGCTGAAGATGCTGTCAGACCTTGTATGAGAAAAATATTCTCATCTTCTGAACTGTCAGACATTGCTTTAATTAAGCTACAAAGCAACTCTGCTCTAAATAAAAAACTGTAGGTATCTCTTCTTGCATTTGACATCTAAGGTTCAAATTGACAACATAAAGTCAGGGTGTTTCCAGGTTCTTTGTGATTTGCCTTTATAGGTTAGACAGTTGCAGGCACCAATTTATTTGTGTATGTGTGAGATAAAAAGTCAGAGAACAGTTTGGATAACTGATGATAATGGGCTTACAAAGTTTTGTCTCCATGTTGCTCTTACTAATGAGGAAGCCCAGTAAGAATAGTGGTATTTGGAATAAGGTCACTTTCTTTTTTTCTTGGAAATAATTATCACAGTTTTATTTTATCATAAACTATGATTCAATTTTCATATTTCAAAAAGTGATTTTCATTAATAAATTTTATGATTGAAAAATTAAAGAGTAGGAATGGAACTGAAAAGTTTTGAAACTGCGTACTGATTATTTGCAGAACTCTATACATGTCACTGAGCAAGATTGTGAAGAAATGTCTTAATGTGCATTTGAAAACATGTTTTTTGGGGGGATAAAACCACTACTTGAAAAATTACCAGAAACTAAGAACAAAAAAAAAAGAGAATTATATAGTTTCAGTCAGAGTAAATAAAAATCATAAATCTTTTGGGGAGAAGTCTTACAATTTTGAAACTAGATAATAGAGATTAACTGAAAATATTAATTAGATGTTACATTTAGTATGTTATCAGGAAGATGTTTACCTGAATATTGTTGAAGACTCAGAAGCTCTTCAGCACTTAATGTACAAATATCTGTTGTAAGATGTAATTCACACAAAATTGAAGTACACAGTAGTACAATTCATGAATTGCAGGAGATGAATTTTTTATTTTTAATTATTGCCTTCTATGTGCTAATGCACATGGATCTGCTCATGGAAAGTGCTGCTACATTAAAACACCCTTTTTCTGTTGCCCTCTCCATCCTTCCCCAATGACATCTGCCAGCAAAGTCCAACTTTGGTAATATGTAGTAAAGTGGCATTTAAGTGCTCAAGTTATAATTAAAGAGAGCAATTGATAATCATAATGACATTTATTTTAATTTATAATTACAGAAAATCTCATTGCATGGTTAAGAATACAACATTTAGGTTTTATTAATTTAATTACAATTTCAATAGCATTAAAAACAAGTACAAACAGTTATTGGTAGCATGTAATCAAAGTAGCAGAAACCTAAGGGCTTTTTTGTAATCATTTTTTAGTCTGGAAAAAAAAAAAGGTAGGAAAACTCATTGTGCCTCCAAAACAATACAAAAGACAGCTTAAAAACAGACAGAAAAAACAGACAAAAAAAAAAAAAGTTGTTTTAAAAAAGGAGTTTGTGTTTGGATTTCAAATTTTAGCTTCAAATTAGCTTGTATGTTTTTTTTTTCTACTAAATTATTTAGAGGGTTTTTTATATATTAATTTAAATGGAGAGGGAATTAAATAGGGCATATATAATGAGATTTAAATAACTGAAGAAAATCAATTCAGCTCAGTCTGTGCTATTAGCTAAGCTACATTTCAAGATGTGCTCTAATACTGTGTTTGAACACTTATTCTTCAGGGATTCCTATTCTGTTCTGGTATGCAAAAGCTTCAGATGCATAAAAAAGTTTGCTCTGTATTGCTGCATTCCAATTCTGTAGTGATTTCTGTGGTGCCTTTACAGAAATGGGTCCCCTGACTGATACGAGACTGAGCACAAGTGCTGGAGTGACAAGTAATATGTTTCTTTACAGTACAGCACAGTTTGGTTAACATACCTTAGTAAGGAGCATTTTTAATATGAATAAAAAATTGTTTGTAAAGCAACCATAATACTACATTGCATAAAGCTGTTAAAGTACTGAATCTGGGTAGAGCTGTTAAGCTCTCAGACCCAAATACATAAGCATAGATATATTGTCTGAGAGAAATGACATTGTATGCACATGAACACATATGGTTGATTGAGTGTTTGTGACAAACATTAAACCCTTATATGCCTAGGGATGATAAAGTTCTAAATGCAGTATATGAAATTACAGTTGACAAAGGAGTAAAACTGAATAATAGTATTGTATATGAGATTATACTGAAATCTCTATATGTCTTTCACAGTAAGTTTCTGGATGATGTGGATTTACCCCTAAAAGACTAACTCGGTATTTTGTACTGAATTTCAGCAGAAACTTTGTACTGAGTTTCAGTAGAATTACCCTATTTGAGAATCTGCTCTTTATTTTATGGCCATAAATTCATCTGCTTTCTCTTCGGCAAGAGACAAGACAGTGTGGTAAGCCTGTAATGCGGAATGATTAATTTTAATCATAAATTTATAGATAAATAGTTCTGTAGAGGATAACTTTCTGGCTTCTGTTCGGCCACAGCCTTCCTCAGGTTGGACTCTTAAATGAAAGATTCAGGTTTCAGAGGACAGTGGATCTGGGCTCATCTTATCTATTTTAAGGTAGAAACATTTACATCCCTGATTAAAAACATAGAGATTCTGCTTAGGTCAATTTTTGGGGAAAATTTAGACTATGAATCCGAATTGAATTTTCTACAGATGCAGTACAGTTCTAATAAATCCCACTGATTTCTGGAAGTTACCTGGATCACTAGCTATCCTGTGCTGCAGCTTTTTCAGATTTTCCTTTAATCCCTCTACAGACTATCTACCTAGGTTTTGTACCAGTAACAAAATTTGCTTAGGATTCATGGTATCATCTGATTGATGCTATTTGCATAAACTAACAAAACAACCAACCAGCCAACCATACAACAACAACAACAAAATCCAAATCCAACCAACCAAAAAACCTCGATCTGTTTAATAAGCAGCTTCTGACTGAGCAGATTTTGGTATGATGTTATAGATTCCATTTAAAATGAATCTGACAACATGGTTGTTTGACAATAGGAAACGACAGTTATTTAAATGACATTGTCAAATGTGCTATACCTAGCAACAGCATTTTTGAAAAATAAACATTTCAAGTATTATTAGCAAACATAACCTCCTATTCCAAATTGGAACATAATTTCTTTCTGAGACTTTTGACTAGATTTATGCTAAGACAGGGAACGTAATACTAAAAAATATATTGAATGTTCAAGTACATATTGAAGATTCAGCTCTTAATTCACTGCAAATGTTATAGCTCAAGAAAAGCATAAACCCATGTGTGTAAATATCTATCCAATGTAAATTCCTTTCTGGCTGTACATGAAATACACAAGATCCAGAAGAGATGTCCTTCTACTGAAGTAAGCTTAGTTATTGTGAAACTGTTATATCAACCCGGGAAAACATCAGTTTATCAAGACTTTAAATACTGTGAAGCAAAACCCTTGTTTGGAAATATTAATTCTTCTACATTGACTGGAAGCCTTCTCCTGCTAACATTGCAAGATATTGCCCAAAGTGGGAGGAAAATGTTCCTTTCTTTTACCTTATAGTTAAAAATGTGACTGAACTAGTTTTGCTCATATATGTCAAAAAATATTCAGATTCAGGCACAACTATATCTGGGAAGCATTGATGCAAATCACAGAAGAGGAAAGGAGGGCCTTAAGAATTTTTATGGAACAGTAAGACACTATTTTCTCTGTCATTATACTGTTTTGACACCCTTGGCTATAATGACTGCAGTCAGCTCACCTTAGAATACTCCAACCATCACTCCATAGGTGGATATATATGTACGTGGTAATAGTAGACTATAGGCTATGGAGAAAACTACCTATGCAAGAAAATAACAGAAGAGAATGAATAATGATTCAGGTAATACAAAGATAATCACTCCTAGAATATCATGATCTTTTGAAGGTAGGACTCTGAAATCAGAAGGATCAATTTAAGCAGTCTAGAAATTTTTTTGTTGTTTGTTTTGTTTTGTTTTTCCTGTGGAAGATGAATATGAGATATACATGAAATTAAATGGGTAAGAATAATATACCTAAGTCCAAGATCTAAGGCTGGGAGAAATGGATCATGAGACTTGTGCTAAATATCTGACTCAGCAAGTGAATAATAGTACAAAAAAAAAATTGAAAGTGTAGTTAATAGCTTTAATTTATTAATTAAAATTAATTTTCCTTGATTTTCAACTCCTCTTTAACCTAACAAAACTGAACGATGTAATTGTCATGGTATGTCAAGCTATCTGGTTTCATAAACCAGACGTCCAAGTAATGGTACTGTCATAACGTAGCATGGTAAAAGGGATCCCTGTTGCTGCTTCTTCCCTGGGTCTACATGTTGCTACAGAGTAGGTTATTTCCTCAGTTCACAATTCCTTATATCCTAGGTTCAAGTTATCTAAAACCACCTGACCACAGGACATAGATGAAGGGTTCAGTATATGAACAAACAGCTGTAATTTAATTTAATAAAACTTTAAGGTTGGGGGTTATTTGCTTGAAGCTTTTTTTAATATATGCAGGTGAATGAAATATCAACCTATGATGAATCAAAAGTCATTGTGCGATGCAATGCAAAGATGATGCTGCATTTTAATCCACACTAATGCAGTATACATGCCTAATTGAAGAGTCTGGTTTTGTGTAGGAGAGTAAGATGATTTAGTACTTAGCAGTAAGAATCACTTTCTAGATCTGGTAGTAGAGGTTCAAAAATTCAATGCTGCTGCTGACCTAAGTAAGAGTACTAAATGCCTAACTTCTCAAACCTTAATGTTTCATATGATGGGGAAGAGCTCAGCAGAATAAATGAATTATCTAATTTCCAGTGTTCCTTAAGAATATAGCCCAAATACAATTCCAAGACAACCTACAGGAACATTCTGTAAAATTAGAAAAAAAATTCTAAGCCTTAACAGTCTGCTGGAGTCCTACAGGTTTCACCTCAGGTTCCTTAATTTAAGATTGAGATTAATTTCTGAAAATTATCTTCACCATCTGAAGTTCCAGTTTAACAGGACTATAGCTCAAAGTTCAGATGGAGAGCCGTGACAATTGGTGCCCCTCAGGGCTCTGTACTGGGGCCTGTCTTGTTTAACATTTTTATCAATTATATAGACAGTGGATATAGGTAGCTATAGAGTACACCATCAGCAAGTTCATGGATGACACCAAGCTGAGTGGTGCTGTCAATTCACCAGAGGGATGGGATGTCATCCAGAAGGACCTAGACAAGCTGGAGAGGTGGGCTCAGGTGAACCTCATGAGGTTCAAAAAGAGCAAGTGCAGGGTCCTGCACGTGGGCCGCAACAATCCCCACTATCAATACAAGCTTGGGGATTGGGCAATAAAGAGCAGCCCTGCAGAAAAAGACTTGGGGGTGCTGATAGGTGAGAAGCTGGACATGAGCAGCCAGTGTGTGCTTGCAGCCCAGAAGGCCAATCGCATCAAAAGCAGTGTGGCCACCAGATCAAGAGAGGTGATTCTGCCACTCTGCTCTGGTCAGACCTCACCTGGAATACTACATCCAGCTCTGAAGACCTCAGCAAAGGAAGGACATGGACCTGATGCAGCGGGTCCAGAGGAGGACCATGAAGATGATCAGGGGGCTGGAACACTTCTCCTAGGAGAACAGGCTGAGGGATCTGGAACTGTTCAGCCTTTAGAAAAGAAGGTTCAGGGGAGACCTAATAGCCACCTTCCAGTACCTGAAGGGAGCTTATAAACAGACTGGAGAGGGACTGTTTACAAAGGCCTGTAGTGAAAGGACGAGGGATAGTGTGTTAAATTAGAAAGGAGTGGATTTAGATTAGAAATAAGGAGGAAGTTCTTTACCATGAGAGTGGTGGAGCACTGGAACAGGTTGCCCAGGGAGGTAGTTGAGGTCCCATCCCTGGAGACATTCAAGGTGGGACTTGATGAAGCTCTGAGCAAGCTGCTCTAGTTGAGGATGTCTCTGCTCTCAGCAGGGGGGCTGGACTGGATGACCTCTAGAGGTCCCTTCCAACCCAGACATTTCTATGTTTCTATAGAAGAAATTATTCTCTGTGGGCAGGATTTAAGTGCAACTCGGGTCAACTGCAGCCAACTGCACCATACTGAGTTAGTTGCATCAAACATTTGGCAAGGTACTGCCATATTTTGCTTTATACTCATACTGTGACATTCTTCATATATCTGTCTAATTTTACATTATAGTTACATTTCAGATTTTTATATTTCTTCTTGCTATTCACAATTTGATTCTGATGATGATTTTCAGTAAGTAGCTCTAGCTGGAATAATAGAAAACACCCTTTTTGGATGGTGCTAAATTTGCTGGTATGGTCCAATATATTTCCTTTATAGTAAAGAAACATACAAGAGTGAAAAAAAAAAAAAAAAGAAGTAACAAGAGATGTGGAAGTGATATGAGGAAGCCAATTCTGAGATGGAATAACGCTTCTTGATTGTGTTCTTTGAGCTAGAAGGTGGCAATTAGATTTTCATACACAGAAAAGTGTGAGACATCCTAATTAAACACCTTTTGGTGGAAGTCATCGTGGATAAACCCAGACTGTTTGTAGTAGTTCTCAAATGTGTCACCTGTAACACTTGAAAAATATTTTTTCTTTTTTTTTTCCTTTTTTAATATATTTTTTATTTTTTTTAGAAACTGGAAGGAAATTATAATTTGAATGTTGTTTCAAGTATGTACATTACTTATTAGGACAGTCAAACACATTTTAAGCATAGCTAGAGGTCATACATAAAGTAAGAAAAAGAATAAAAATAATTGAAAGGAAAATAAAATGAATTCACCTAGAGGATAAAACTTATGGACTTAAATGTTACTAGCACCTGACACTAATATTTTGTGTGACACTGGTCAATTCATTTCATATTTTTGCTTTATTTTCCTTTATATGTTAAATAACATTAACAATATTTACTTCACAGGGGTTGTGAACAGAGATTAAATACTTCTGTAACCATGACAATATGTAGCATTAGTTTTTAAACTGTAAGTTTTAAGATGAGAAATACTATTTTTTTCCCATGTAAATTCCATTCTTGATATTTTATAAAGATCTTATAGTGCATAAAAGTCAGTCAACTCCCTTATTTAAGATGCTAATGGTATACCTAAACCAGGTTAGATTTTCTGGAATACCCAGAAATGCACTGTACTGCCTGGAAGGAAAAGGTGATGTAATGTTTGATATATGACATAGACACAACAAGAGATGCAGAAGAGAAATAATAGCCAAAGCAATGCATGGATACTGGTGATCACTGAATATAGAAGAAGAATATATCTGTTCATGAGTTGCATAATCTCACATATGCAGGGCTTGAGGCAGCAAGATTGAAATCTCAATGAAGAACAGTGGAAGTTCTCACATGAGTTTTGAAGGGTCAGTATTTCATCCTAAAAGAACACTTCTTATGGAACTTGGTGACCTTGGGATACATTTAAGCATTTGCTTAATGTTTAATGTATTAATGTGACCCTTTTAATACCTAACCCTATGGCTATATACTTAATACTTACACACTTTTGGTGGACCTGTGAATGGATGAGAAATGATCACATTAACTGTGTTTTATGGTAGAGGACAGTTCAGGAATTGTTGCTTTATAACCATGCAGATGTATTAAGATAAACCTCACATTTGAGAGCAGGGAAATGAAGGTATATCTGAGTATAAACTGATTTGAAGTGTAAAAGTGATGAGTTTGTTCCATGTACAATGGACATAGGAAGATACTACAGAAGCTAAATGGACTGAGGAAAAGTAAAAGACACTGTTTTCAGCATTCAAATCTTACATTTTTGTTTACTTCTAATTTTAAAGTGTCTTTACATTACAGTCTGGAAGAGTTTTCAGTTGGAGTGTAAGAAAATAGTAAATATCATGTAGTGATTTATAGAAGAATTACTGCTGAAGGATGTGCGTTGTTTTTAAAAACATCATGTCTACACTTGAAAGTTAAAACTTGAACCTGTCTAGAGGGAGGAACGTTTAGAACATGCATGTTATTATGCACCATTTAATAAGAAATTAAGGACTTTTGGGTATTTTGCTACCCCAATACAAAACCATGTGTAGGAGCAGTTGAGGCTCTGGTGTGTTTCCAACATGGATGTCAACAATTGACATGTTATCTCTCCGAAAATAAAAATCTTCGTTATGATTTGACAGTAGAAAGTCATTTTCCTTTGTACTCAGTTTTCTCTGAGACACTCAGTTATACACTTTTTATTTCTTTTGACTAGAATTACTTCCATTAGAGAAATGTTGCCTAAAAATAGCATGCAGTATTAATGTATCATTTGTTTCTGCTGTTGCCATGTTAACTTGGCTCTCGCCCATTGACTGTTGATGAGATCAACTTGATTATTCAGCGGCTCTAGCATACCACCTGCTCCATTTTTCTCCTTGACATGCAAAGCTGTTAATGCACTATCTTGTCTTGTTAAATTCACATTTGTTATTCAGCTATGTTTTTGCATGTTATTTTTTTTAATTTTTATTTTTCAGATACACTTTTTGAACAAGTGGATTAATTTTTAACAGACTTTTATGATTCTATTTTATACATCTGACAACCTAGGTGAAGGTGTTGATTTTATTTTTTTTTTTTCACATTATGATTCTACCATTCAACCTCTGCATTTTATTATGAATAAAGTTGTAAGCGTCATAGATCCATTTCTGAGAATGCTACTGCAGTCCTTAGTGCTATCTCAGTTTTATATAGATAATCTACTTTAGACTTTATCATGCTGCTTTAGGTTATGAACGTGTCTTAATGAAATTAAGCAATTTTAGCATTAATCTCCAGAGGAAGAGATGGTAATGAGCTCTGTTTACTCCTGCTATTTCTTGAAATTCTGGATTTTGCACTTATTTATATAAATATCTATGCAATTCTCAGAGAACTTAAAAGCTGTTTCTGATGTTGCAGCCAAAAGAGGCATTTGATTATCTCCTCAGCAGAGATTTTTAAACTGCCAACTTTCTATTCTTCTTTTTGTATTATTACAGCATTACTTCTAAATGTCTTTTGTAGTTTACTACACAGAGTGTGAGTAAATGCAGAACTCAATACACTTCTTTAAATGTAGTATTTAGTACCTAGCTATACTCCACTTCTGTTACTTACATTAACTAGCGGAATATTATAATTTTAAACAAAAAAATAATACTGCAATCAGTAATTTGAATATTTAACATACTCAAATATATTGAATATTGCTATCAAGTCACATCATATATATGTTGATATAACTCAATATATTACTAATGAACATTTGTAAAACTGTAACATTATGTTAAATGTGTTGTTCAGTTTGATGTACAATGAGACAATATGCAAATGCTGTTGCATCCCTTTTTTATTTAAAGGTAGCTGACTTCATTAGTGTTTTTCTTGCGTAAGTGATCCAAGCCTGTGTCAATGTTTTCTTTTTATTGTCCTTAGTAAGGGGGTATTTACTTGATTTGTTCCTCTTCCTCCTTTTCTCTTTGAAATAAGGCAGTTGCATGTGTATTTCAGTTGTGCTTATTCCCATTTGTATCTTTATCATGTTTTAATAAAATTGCTAACATGTATAAATTTTAAGCACTTAAGAGTTGCATTTTGTCTTTAATTTTTTAACTGGATAATTAATGAGGATATATAGTAAAGGAGCTGTGAAACAAGCTGAACTGCATCTAAGACATTTTTTTAAGTTAGAGGAGAGCTACACAGACATCTTAGAATACTTGTTTTGGAGCTGGTCGATTTTATTTCTAAAATAAATTTATGCAGTCCTGATTTCTGGGTTGCTAAAACTACATGTACACTACAACTTAAAAAGCAGAATAACAAGCCATGCCTTCTCAGTATACATGTCACCTTCTAATCAAGACTGTGAAGTTACTATCTCAGCCGTGAAGCTTAAAAGAGTTTCCTAGGGCACGCAGTGAACAGGAGCTGGTGGTGTTATGCAAGTTGTGATTTGTTGGAGCAGTTGGCAATTTCAGCCTAATGATTTCAGCATCTGTCCATTTTGAGCTTGTCTAAAAATATAACACTAATGTGACTTGCATTTAACGCATATGAATTATTAGAGTGAAAATGTAATAAGCTCTAAGGGCTTGAAACCTCTGCAAATGGGGAAGACAAATTGTATGTTAAAAGAAGTGGTATTCTGGTTTTGGACACCACTCTGGCAAAATTTCACTGCTAGATGTCAAGATGCATCGAACAGACTACTTCTTACTCTTCTGATCATTTTTTTTCATGCCTTTGACTAGAGTTCTATCTTCTCTCTTGTCTACTGAAACATCTTTGCCCAGCTTCTCAAATCCTAGAAATACACACAGACTTAGGAATGGAATCTTCTTCCTCCCTCCCTCTCCCCATAAAGGTGGAAAGTGTAATTTAACAAAGTTCTGCTTATCTACCTTCTAATAAGAATTTTCTACATTCCTTGTTGCTGTTTAACAATAGTTGAACAGAACCATTTTGGACAGTCACTGTGCAGCGTATTAAGTTTGTAGGATATTTCATGGAAACCGTATTTCACACCTCATGGGCTGGCGTCAGTGCTCCACTCATTGGAGACAATTTTCTGCTGGCTTTGATCTTCATTGTGGCTGCTTTCAATTCTTATTAAATTTTGGATTCCTATTAAATCTTAACTGAGAATCTTACTATAATATATTTAAAAGACTCTTTCAACACTCTCAGGAGTAGAAGTAGTACTGGCACTAAGTCAAATTTGTCTTCTCTGTTTGATAATGTGCTACTATTAGCTAAATTCTTAACTCCACAGAATAAGATAAAGGATGAAATATGAGAGAAAAGCTTTTTCTAGTTCTGTTTTAGAGAAGGGCTGCTTTTAATTAGTGGAGAAATATTACTGTGCCAAATGTTATTTTTGTTTTATCTTTTTTTACTTTCCTTATATGACAGTTTTGTCAGATACAGGTGATTGCACATGGCATTTTAGATGTCAAAAGCCACATGTGTGATGCATTCGTTTAGGGTAGTCTTATTTCAGTTTTCCGTTTTAAAATCAGTATCATTACTCACGTCAGAAAGCATTAACTTCACCTGCAATACTGTAATCTCAAACATCGATTCAGATTTGGTTACCCATTGATTTGTAATCCCACTGATTTCTAATCCTATTTAGAACAGTAGCTTCATTTATTTGAAATATTCTGCTTTGGAAATGGAAAACCACTACAAGGGTAAAATTTTTCTGTGGAGAATCAGCCTGATTCTTCCTTCACTCATTTAATTAAACAATAGGAATAAAGATTTTCTTGAATCATAAAGAATGATTTTCACTACAGTTGTTAACAGATCAGAAATCCTTTAAAGGGTTGTCTTCTAAACATATGGAAAATAATATTTTTTTTTTCTCCATTATTTTTCTTTTTAGCCAATGTGACAGTCTCATGTTGGATACGAGGTCATCTTGATAGAAAAACTGCTTAAGAAGGTCTGAAGTAGAATTACTGTTCATGTGAATAAAACAGAAATGTTTTGAAGTGCATTAGACAAGCACACAAAATATGTAATTTTCTGTTTATTGCTTAGTTAAAATTGAATTTTGTAATCTCCAGCTGGATTAAAAAAAAAAAAAGTCTTAACAATGTAGCTTGTTGGTAGTGGTTAAAGTGGTTAATACTGGAAGTCAAAGTTTGAAGTGTTATGGTGTATGGTCCAGAGTATAATAACATCAGCTTTTTTCAAAGATTATGTTAACTGGTGATTGTGTTAGAACACATATAAATTTAGGACAGTAATTTATATGAAGAGTGCCTTTCTAAGTTTCACAATATCAGCAGACCTCTAACATACCCTTTTCCTTATGAATATGGCTCATCTGATGTCTCAGGTCACAAAAGTGAAACTGGCTTCAGGGTGTATCTGAGGAATACATCATATGAGGTCTATGTTGAATATAGGAGACTAATTATAAACATACTCTTTGTTATGCGACCTTACATGCTTTAGATATCCTCATTAACAGACCACAGATCAAACTGACATCATGTGGCACAGCAGATGCCAAAGTAGGGGAGAGGCTGTAACTCTGCAGTGTAAATACATTAAATAAAACCATGCTGTAGGTTATCACAAAACAAAAAACTACTGTTGGTCACCATAAAAATAAAACAAATTCAAACCTTAGCAAATCTGTGTAATTATTAAAATTCTGATTACACTTATTTGGAGAATTATGGTATTTGGGTAACAGAACACAGCAATGCATAGGATAGCAGTTCTTATTTCAGGTAGGGAAATATGAATTATCATGGAAACTTATGTTCTGCAGAGTTAGCAATTACAAAAAAAACAATTACTTTGAAGAGGAGATCTTAAACCTTGTGGTTACAATTTATATCAACATATTAGGTATGTGTTTGTTTCTGTCTAATACATTGTTTTATTGTTGGGTCCATCTTTTTTTTTCAAAACTACCATGCTACAGTTTAATCAAATCTAGATCAGCTTTTGTGCTGATTATTATTATGAAAAACCACAAACATACAGCAAATATCTTCTTAAGAATTACATGTATAAAGGTAATCTGTCCCTATTAACCCTCCCATACGCCACTGGGACTATGGAAATAAAGACAAGGAAAAGTAAATCCACATGTATTTAGGTGGGGATTATGATAGTGTTATCATTAGCAGTCCTATGATCACTTCTGTGCTACCGACTTCCTAATTTGCAAGTGTTGAATGTTGAAATCACACCCCCTTAAGCCAAACTGGGTGTTCTTTTTATAAAACAGGGTAGTAGGAAAACAGTGAGCAGGTTAACTCATGGGTATTTGACCAATTTATTATCAAGAATTACTATGAAAATATAACATACTTCATCCAAGTGAATGCAGTAGACTCCAGGTAGAATAAAATAATTCTAATTTGGTTTAATAAAGAATGTAACAGTTTACTAAGGTGAAAATGCAGTTCTTCAAAATTCTGCCAGTTTGTAGTAAAGCTTCAGTGAAATACCTTCTGTATTCAGACACCTTATCCCAGCCTTACAAAAGCTTTTCTCATATTTCTCTCTTGTAGTTTATGTGTAATTCATAATCATCTATAGAAGTACAATATTTGTATTAGAAATAAGAAAAGCATTTTGAAAGAGATTTTACACATACTCCTTGTGACTTCTACACTGTTTATTCAAGAATAGGACTAAATACTTGTATCACATTTTAAAATCAGGATTTGAAGTTTATTGTATGGTTAAGCTTTGTATACTCTCCCTTCTTATTTATCATCTTAATCCAAAAATCCATGAATTCAATATTTTAGAAAGATTTGTGGTGTTATTGCTGTCTAATAATTCTAATCTTACACATCTTACAATAGCTTAATGTGTCAAGGGATAGACAGATTTGTCTTTATTTAAAAAAATTAATTTATTTCATTGTACTGAAAATAATTTTAATTGGGCCATTAGCTGACAGAATTCTGCTGGCTAGGAGGAGATGAAGACATGACATATGTGCACAGAAGTGAAGGCTGGAAGATGAATAAGCCTTCTAGGGAGCTGATCTTTACAGATCAGATAAAGATTCTTCAGGTCTCGTTCTTGCAGTCTGTGCTACATCAAAGGCTGTCTTTCACAGATTGTAATGTGCACTTGGAACCTAGGGACAAGACCTTCAAAAATGGACAATTTAGAGATTGACAAGTTGATGAGCTTTGGTTTTTTTAGTTGTTGGTTTTCTTTTTTCTTCTTTTCTTTTCTTTTCTTTTCTTCCTTTCTTTTCTTACAATGATTAATCTTTTGTAATCCCTTTTAAAGGTAAAGAAAAGTTCATAGGCAGATGGAATAAATAACATTCACATCTTATCTATCATTCCCAATGGCTGTTCTGCCTTAAATGTAACCACTCTCTGAATGATTTAAGGAAATCTAGTAGAAGGTAACTCTTAACTTCTTTCACAGTTTAATTAAAAATATTTATTTGGGGACAGTGACTGTCTTACAAGGGATTATTATTCTTTTATTGATGAGCTAAGTATTTTGAAAATTCCTGAAAATAATGCATTCTGAACAATAAGTAGAAAATAACACGAGAGAGAAGTTCTCATTCATTAAAAAAGATAAAATTAAAAGATGTAGAAAAAAATGTTTAATCTAGGAACAATTATTTTAAAAATGCCTGTCTAATCACAGTGTTTTCAAACACCTTACATTTGACATCAGCTACTGTGTCTATCTGGCTAAATCTGGCATCAGCGTCTTTGATCTCTTAGAAGCACCATCTCACTGCTACTGGGCATCTATCTTCCAAAAACGCAAGAATAAATATTACAGCCTTCTGTTAACTTTTACAGCCCTCTCTTCCTGGTCACAGTTTCTTTAGGGTAATTTGCATTTCATTGCCATATTCAGAGAATTCTTGTTCTCCAGCACATTGTATAAAGTAGGGTATTTTTAAATACCTGGAAGTCAACCAGAATGCTTCTTTTACATGCTAGTTTTATTCCTCTCCCAGTTTTAGTGGTGGTTGGGTTTTGTTCCTCTCTATCTAAAAATATGATGTTAAAGAGAGTTTCATTCAAGGCCTGAAAACATCTCAAAGCTATCATTTTCACAGTACTTATACACTTGCATGGAGTAAGAAATTATGAAAACCTAATATGCAGAAATACTGTTTTGTATGTTTGGTTTAGAACCATTTCTGCTTCTTTTCTTTCATTTAAAAATATAAATCTCAACATTTTACTATTTGATAGGGAAACCTGCAAGAAACTGTAGTGGGTCATATTATTAAAGAAGGTGTTACCTTATTAAACCCCAATTGTAATGAGAGGTAAAATGAGAAGTGTCAGGTATCAGTCTGCTGTTGTGTTACTCCTCTGTTGATGTTCTCCAGAGACTCTTCCATCAAACAGAGAAGGCAAGACCTGATATTCGCATACCTCAAAAGGAAGCAAGCATGATATCTTTGAGAGAGATGAAAAATTAGTCTCTCCTTGTGTCACTATAAAGGGCATAGGTAACTTAAGTTTGCTTCACAATCTAGCTATGTTTGACCCAGGAGTCTTGACTTCTTACTCTGGCTCTTAACAAAGCTCTCTCTGTGGAAGAGTGAACATCTGGATTATTAAACTACATGTTGCTGCAGCAGCAAGTTTTTCTTTACAGAGAAATAAAAAAAAAAATCAAGAGAACACCTTAGCTTCCTTTTTATATATATAATTATTATTTTTTAACTTAGTAGTCTTCCCTTATCTTTCCTAAAAATATAAGGGATTACAGAAGATAGAATGAAAGTGGTTTATGCAAGCACAGACTTCCTGTCAATCAACCCCTATTTTTTAAAACATCCAGTTCTTGAAAATTAAGTCCTTGCATGATCTGTGCCCTTGTGATAGCCTGTACATAAACATTGGTAAAGAGCCTTTTGCTGGAGATGAGCTGAGTAATCAGAATACTGGTATTTGGGAAATGATTCTGTATAGCTTTTACATATGTGACTTACATAGTTGTAAAATCTCTGGGTTGTTCCATTGCAGTAATAGAAGGTGAAAATACAGTATTTATCCACATTTTGAGAGATCAAAGGACTTATTGGGACCACTCAACTTATATATTAATTCTAGTCCTGGTTAACAGCCACTATACTGACTACTGTAGCATTTGTAGGAATTGATCATGGAAAAAATGATCTGTTCCAAGGAAAATAACACTGGATTGATATCAAGTTGGTTAGGCTTTAATTCTCTGACATAAGACACTAGGAAATAGATTCTAAATATACATTCCATGTAAGCCTTTGAATCTAATTTGGAAAATTGATCTAATAACTGCTGCAGAAAAATATGACTGTTCTGCAAAATGCAAAGATTCTTAAAGCAAAATGCAGAGATTCTTCGGTTAAGCAGTGAAGACGACATCAAAAAGGTGTCTCAGCCTGTTATTAGAGCCAATGTGCATAGGCCTGGCTCATGGTCATGTGTAATTTCAACAGTAAAGTGTTGGATTTTGGTTTTTTTGGGTGGTCAAGAAACAGTAATTTACACATAACCCAAATGACAGAGTCTCATTTTGGAAGCTATTTTATAAAGAACTGTAGAAATGGCATGTAATGTTATTTTAGCAGGTTACCTAGGCAATTAGGATGGGTTGTAACTGAAACCTGACTGAAAAATTCTTCAAGGAGAGTAAGAATACTGTTTGGTATCCTCTTTGGTGGAGGATATTCTTTTTTTTTTCTATTTGAGACCAAAAATATGCCAAAACCAACAAAATCCAGGCAACTATATTTGCTTTTATTTGCTTTTAGTTTTTTCATTTCATAGCGCAGATTAGCTGAGGAATCTGTCAATTTACAGAGCTGAGGAATTTCACATGTGGCTACAGTTCTTCCCTTGCAGAATTCCTAGTAATGTTAATGGTCATTATACGTTTCTCTTCACAATCCATTGATCAGTTTGTGCGTTTGAGTTCTACTATCTTTTGTGGAAAACAATTTCAATTCTCTGGGTACCTTAAGGCAGTGAAGCAGAGTGTGAGGGAATCTGAGAGCAGTGTAAACTGCAGTTATTTACATGTCTAGTGGGTGTCGCATCTTGCTTTGCTACAGTCTGGTGAAACATGACTTAATCAGCTTAAACTCTTAAGAGGGTATGCAAATGTAGCTGCAGAAGTGGCTATGTTGAGTGAAGAAATTAGATAGAGAAAATTGTTCTTGTATACTGACAGAAAAATGAAAATACTATAGGCATCTGAGGTGTTTGTCCAGGGCAGTCAGGGGAGAGTCACTGTGCTTTTTCCCAGTGTAATGCATCAAATTATATAATAGTTTTTCTTTTGTAAATGTGGTACTTGGCTACTTAGTAGCTGGAAATGTCTATAAGATATTAGTAGCTTTTCTATTAGTTAATAATCACTTGAATTGACGATAACATGAATGAGTGGGAACGTGTTTTCAGGAGCAGATCCCATGCTGTTGGGAGTTTTTTTTTTATATGGAATGATTGTGAATGTAAAAGAAGGGAAAAAATCCTAAATTTTGTGTAGTGAAATTTATCATCCTAATAGAGGGGGGAGAGTGACTGTCCTCATGGGATCAGATAACATAGCAGTTGTTATCCTGGATGAGACTGAAATGAGGTTTTGACAGTACCACCTCCATGATTCCAGCTTACATGAACTTTCTGGTCATACTCCTTTTGCTTGTTAGAAAGAACTGTCAACTGACTCAACTGAAAATGTGACTTAGACCACCAGTTCATCTTGTGGAGGAATTGGTCTGAATATTAAAAGGATCACCAGGCTTACTGAGCATATGTTGTTACACAGTAAATTGTTTTCATCCCTAACTGGTGGATATTTTCTTAGAAAGGGACCATGACACACACACCCCCCCCCCCCCCCAACAGTTGGCCACACTTTTAATGTGTTCTAACAAATTTTCGTAGCTAAAATCAAACAAT